>JARQZK010003144.1:0-47087 GCA_030704885.1 Cynegetis impunctata | reverse complement strand
AAAATAATATAAAATTTGGCATTTTCTTGGTATGTTAACAACGTAGTATGTGTGCAGATTGATCATAACAAATTAATCATGTATCATAATAACAAGTAAATAAGAAATTTTTGTTTGCATGAATATGAATGACTTTTTTTTCGCTACTTTGTGAGGTACAAAATTGCACTTTACTTTTGATTACAAGAAAAAAATTAATTTCCTTTCCTCAATGATAATTTTTCAGCTTTAATCAATGAAGTCATTAACTTTTTCATATTCTTTTATATTCTGGATTCTAACCTCAATGTAAAACGAGAGGACACATAGGTATGTATCTAAGACAAAATATTATTATCAAAACCTAACTTTCAAACGAAAAAATGAGCATAATATATTACTAGAAAATTGAGACATGGATAATAATGCATTTCCGAGAAAAGCATAACTTCATTTTGAATAACAATTACGTTACAAAAATTGTGTTGTTAATCTAAAATGACTAGACACGAAAAAATGTACACTACATTATAACAGTTGTACAATTTTTGGAAAGTAATTGTTATTACGAAATTAAAAGAATATGAAATAGTTAATGATTTCATTGATTAAAGCTGAAAGATAATCATTGAGGGAAGAAAATTGATATTTTCTTGTAATCAACAGTAAAGAGCAATTTTGTACCTCACAAAGTCGTGAAAGAAAGGTCATTCATATTTATGCAAACAAAAATTTCTTGTTTACTTGTTATTATGATACATGATAAATTTATTATAATCAATCTGCACAAATACTACGTTGTTAACATACCAAGAAAATGTCAAATTTTATATTATTTTATTCTGACATATTTCTCAAAAATACAAGTTAACAGAATAAATCACATTCTAAATAAATGTTTGCATTTATTTCAATGAATAAAATAATTCAAGTACCTACAAGAAAAACTAGCATGCTATACATGTAAGAAAAGGTATTTCCAGTTCGTTGGTATAAAATTATCCATATAAACATTATACCTACTCAGTGCAAATATCTCGGTTTTTTATACTATTATAACAATATACTATGTTTTTTCTCAATGTTCTGTCACCTTATTATGGAAACATCTAGATCTGACTAAAGTCAATAAGTAACAAACTTGTATGCGGAATTACCAAATACATTCGGATTCAATTTGTTTTTTCATTCATTCATATAACGAGAGTTGTTTTGAGTCGAAAAATACCTATTAATTTTTTTAAGACCGTACCTGGAACAATATTTTTATTTATTATGCTAATCAACACTACTGCGCACAAAGAACATGCATTCAAAATATTAGAAAAATGTATAGGCTGGTTCGTAAGTAAATGGAAAAATGTGCAAATTTAATAAATCACTCTGTATCTTGGCTATAAAGAAAGATAGACCCATGAAATATAGGTTTTTTCGAATCAACTCGGTGTGTCCAATCAACCTTTAATATATGTGAATTTCCTAATAAATCACCCTGTAAATATATATATATATATATATATATATATATATATATATATATATATATATATATATATATCTATATAATTATATTTTCGTAAAAACTCAAGACCTACGCCAACATGAAGTAACGTATAAATTCATTATATTTCTGTTGATTGTTCATGGCATTATTATAGAGGATATTGACTTTAGGATGATTTAAGGTCGATGGTAACTCAAACGTTTACGGAAAACGAGACAAAGTATTATTCTGAAAATTTGGCGCATTGGTAAATGAATATGATCTTTTAATTCAAAATATTTTCATCGCTGACGCTTATAGCAAAAAGTATCAGCAACTTTGATTTTTCAAATAAGAAACCCTGTATATTATTGTAATTTTCTTGCGCTATTGCTTTCCGAATATTTTTATCTAATACGTCCCTAAACGTATTTTCAACAGTTTACGAGAAATTATTGAAATTCCTCATTTTTTGTTCAAAACATTAAATATATGGATTCGCCGAAATATATAACTATTAAGTTAAGTTGGGTTTTAATACATGCACAACTGTTTATAAAGAATACATCACATTACTAATAATAAAAACTATTTATTAAAATAGTTTTCATTATTAGTAATGTGATGTATTCTTTATGAACAGTTCTGCATGTATTAAAACCCAAAATTCCAACATCAGATATTGAATTATAGTCGTATACGTGGTGTGTCAAAAAAATGATTTTTGATCTAGAGTAGAGTGCCATTATTTTTGACCAATATTTTTATGAAGAAAAGATGTTGAGCATTGAAAATAATTTCCAAATATTCAATATAGATTATTTACAATAAAGGAATTTTCTCTGCGATAACACTGAAAGTTTAATTTTGAACATTAAAGTCTATTCAACAAGTACTCTTCGTTCAACTTTTTTCAGCAATCTCAGAAAAATATAAACAAGATGTCATTCGATTCGGAATAACATGTAAATGTATTTTGGAAAAAAAAAGTTCTGCTCTCGAAAATTTTAAAAGTTATAAATAATTTCCCTGAAGAAATAGGAGGGTTTGCTTTTAGCCATTACCCCAAAAACTAATTGAGATTTCTGAAATCAAAAAAACTTCCAAAATAACAGGAAATTTCCTGAAAGAAAGTTCCACCTTCCTTAAGTGTAAGACTAAGATTTATAATTTTCCCACAGGGGTGAACTACTGACGAAAACGAACACTCTGGCTCGCGCAAGTCACTTCCATTCGAGAGACTTCAACAATAAAAATTATTCAACTATATTAAAATGTAAAAATTGAGAACTGAAAAAATTCAGGCACTTACTGATATGGTAAAAAATAATAGTCAATTTACGTAGACACACTGTATATTAAATATATATATATATATATATATATATATATATATATATATATATATATATATATATATATATATATATATATATATATATATATATATATATATCAGACCTCAATCAAATTTCGAAAATCTTGAACCAGGAGGTTTTAACCGGATATAAAAACCACTCCCGCACCTGACATAACTTTCCATACAGTGCAATAGCCATTTGAGGAGAAAATACGACTAAAAATGGACTTCACACTATATATATATTATTACCGTTAAAATCATAATTTTTAAATGTTCTGTATGACGCAGAACGAATTCCTTCCAAAGGATTCAATACATAAGGCACTGGTAAACTACTTTCAATATTTCAGCTTTTCACGAATCCTAATACTGCAGTGATAAACATTCAATTATAGCTATTTTATAAACAAAAATATGATTTTATTCAATACTTTTTCTGAAACTATTGAGTATAGATATAGGGAAGTATCAAACAAAAATATTCGTAAAGTGAACGTCTAAGGTACCGTGAGTTACCCTGTATGTTGTTGATGTCTATTCACACTAGATTTTACGTATTGACTTATTCACTAGCAAGCGTTATGTGATATTGACGGTTTGAAAATATTGATATGAGTTTTGTGGCAAAATTAGTCAATTTTATACTACGCATATACTCTGAATAAAATAAAATGTGAGGAATTGTTAATATCATCAAAACATAGTTTTATGCTGCATCATAATGACAGAAGTTATACCGAGGATATATTTTTCAGAGGTTTTTACATTTTTCAGAGATTTTTACATATTTCAGAGAAATTAGAATATTTTTAATGAGAACTTCATTGAAAAATAGTAGATTGTTCGATGTAGAAAGTACAAATATAATTCTTTTTACTGATTAATGTTTTCCACTGAATGAGAAAAATTACAAGTTTGTATTTCATAAAATCATACAAACATATTTCTGAAAAAAAGTTTTTTCTGATTTGAAGGTCATAAACAACCAAATCATGAAAAATAAAAATAGGATCTTTCAGCTCCTGATCCAGAAAATACAGTTTTATAAATTAAATTTAAAACACGTTAAAGTTTTATAAAATAGAAGTACAATAATGTATTTCCTCCAAAGCTCCATATTGACCAAAAAATTGTATAATTTGAAAAAGTATTTTGAATTGAGTAAATAATCGATTATAAGGTATAATAAATAAAAGTTCAAGATGAAATTTGTCCCACATGAAAGGCAATTTTTGAAAGTTTAAACTTTAAATGCTTAAAAACATGAGCAAATTTTATTAATGTTTTGATCAATTTAGGCATGCGAGTCGCTACTTTGTGAAATGTATTATATAAAAAATAAATTTTGAAGTTTAAATGCTTGAAAACATGAGAAAATTTTATTAATGTTAAGATCAATTTAGGTATGTGAGTCGCTACTTTGTGAAATGTATTATATAAAAAATAAATTTTGGAAGATAGTGACGGATGTTTTCTGCATGTGCACTTTTAAAAAGAACAAAGTATAATGCAAACATAAAATCCTCAATACCTAATATGCAGCAATGTAGATCACGTTAAAAAAATTTTATTAATGAATTATAACTGATATAAATATATATAAAATGTTTTAGAAACTAAAGCCTACTATTAGTACTTCACCTCAATAGTTTCAGAATCCACTTCTACGAAGGCAGGGCCACTGTAATCTCCAGAAGAAGATGCGTTTGATTCGGTAAAACTGGAATCATCTACAAATTTCCATTGTAAATCACTTTATCAAAAATGTATTAAGAAAAATAACTCACAGAAATGTCCGCTTCTACTCTCAGGTTTCAGGAGAGACATAATTTTCCTGGTCCTACTGTTCATGTTGCAGTCTTCTTGAAATAATTGTTTTTTCTCACAAACACGCAACACTGATTTTTGCTGATAAGAAACTTGGATATGAAGCCCAGAATTAATTTATATAATATTTTAATATAAATCAAACAAATTTATTTTGTCTAATTTGAAATTGCACTTTATTTTTACCATAAATACGACCAGTTTCAACTGTTTCGACGATTAGTTTAATTTCAAGTGAATGAAATACGAGCAGAAGTATACATATTCATAACCTTAATTTTTTTTTAATAAGTACAGTTTTTTACGATCCTTGCGAACCTTGTTCTGTCCAGATGGGATTTCATCTATTAGTTGGGAAGAATAACGGTCTTATTGACTATAGAGCATTTGCAAATTAAAATCTTGAGATCTAACTGTTAATTCTTCACGGACAATTTAATAAAATTATATCAAGAAATGCCGAAAGTGTTAAGGTGATTAGGTAACTGTTTCTGTTATTTAATATACAGAAAATAGCTTATTACAGTTTTTACCCCTTATTAATTTATGTTGATCTCTTCATCTGTAGAAACAGAATTAGGTAAATATCATTCCGCTCTTAGTTTTCACCCCTAATAGTTGAAGTTATAAGTAGGTATCTATATATAGTCCAAATATTCATTCGTTCTTTCGTTTTAAATCAGGGTATATTCCATTGAACTTTCTGCATGTTCTTGCTATAATAATAAACGAACAGATTCTTATTAAGAAATTGATTGTCCAATTTCAAAAATGACATGTTTCATAAGTGCTTTGTACAAATACGCCAAAAATAGAAACTGGCCTTTATTGTGGAAATCTATCAATTTAGGTACAGGAACATGAGATATAATTTTCACGAGATTTTCAATATCTTTCCGAAGAATTAATAATATATAGGGTGTTTTTTTCATAAAGCACTACATCATTTTGTTCTATACTGATTAGAACACGATATTTGAGCAACACTGTACAGGGTGGGCAAATTTCGATGTTTGCATGGAGTATCTCGATAACTATAGGAGATACAAAAAAAATTGAGGACGCATTCTTGTTCTCTTTTTTCGAGACAAATTCACGGACGAAAATCAGAATTGGCTATCGTCTCTTGTATTCGAGTTATAATAGTATATTATTCAACGAGCACAAAATGATTGCTATTTTTCACGAAGGTGAAGTTTGCGACACGATCCGCAGGTGAGTGTCGCAATTCACCCGAGTGAAAAATTGTAATTTTGTGCGAGTAGAATACTATACTTTGTCCACGACTTCCTCGAAAAAATTAGTAACAATCTACATTTTTAACAATAAAACTAGTTATCAAAAGTGTTGACATTTTCTGTGTTCACTGAAAACTGCATACGCACGTAAACGTCAACTATTTCACTTCATTCCTTTCATTCACTCTAATGAAAATGAAATAAATAATTTCGCATTCATCTATTTATATCAATATTTACAGAACAATTATTGAAAATAAACGAAGGCATTGAATTTATAGTTATCTTAGTTACATAAAACCTAAAAATCTAATAACAATACTATCCTAACAATGTGAATGATAGTCTCAAGTTTGGGCATACGTTTTGAGTGTGACGTCATGCAGTGTATAATAAACCATTATTCACTAGTGATTAATAGGTATAATTGTACTTCAGGAAGCACACGTATAATGAATGATTTATAGTACAGTCGTGGACAAAGACTTTTAGAGAAGTGTAAATATCGTTGTTTTTTGTGAAGTTACGACATAATAACTGTTACATTCTCAAGGCACTCTTTTCTGTATAATCCAGTGGCATCGAGAAAATTTGAGTTATGTCATAAAGATGTAATTTTTAAATGGGATTCATAGTTGGCTGTAGTTTGGATGGAACAGTTTTTTTTTCTCTTTCTAACGAGATATTCATATCTCAGGTCACTTTTGATGTGTAAGTCTTCAATAACAAAAATTATATTTCACTAAATTACTTTCTGCATTTTTAGGCATATTTCAAGTAGGCGGGTAACGCCTATGACATAGTTTGTCCATTTCTTTTCCACATAATATCAATTAACTGATTTAATCGTAAAAGTGAGGATGTCGTACGGAAATCACAAGAGAAATATGTTATGTTAGAAAATTTTATTTAAGTATCAACAATTTTGATATTGCATCTAAGATATATTTCAATCTTTATCCAGGAAGTAGACAACCTAATGAAGCAATTTTCAAGAGGTTAAAAATTATTATTAAGCATCTTCTATGTTGTAATATTTGTCTTTTTTTAATGTTCCGAAATTAATAAGATTTTCTTTTAATCTCTTGAAAATTGCTTTATTTGGTTGTCTTCTTTCCGGACAGCGATTGAAATATATCTCAGATGCAATACCAAAACTGTTATTACTTAGAATAAAGCTTTCTAACATATTATATTTCTGGTAATTTTCGTACGGCATCCTGATTTTCACGATTAAATCAGTTAATTGATATTACGACGGAAATAAATGGACTAACTGTGTCATAGATGACACCCGCCTACTTGAAATGTGTATAAAAAACGCAATAAGTAATGTAGTAAAATGTTATTTTCGCTTTTAATGACTAACACATCAGAAAAAGCGACCTGACATTTAAAAAAAATACATCTTTAGGCCATAACTCGAAATTTCATTTTTTTTTCAAATTTTCTCGACGCCACTGGATTATACAGAAAAAAGTGCCTTAAGAATGTAAAAGTTATTATGTCGTTTATTTACAAACAACCATGATATGCACACTTCTCTAAAGGCCGAAAAATCGAATTTGTCTCGAAAAAAGAGAACGAGTTACCAAGATATAAACATTGAAATTTCCCCACCCTTTCATCAACGATGAAAAACTTTCTCTGAATAAAACATATACACAAGATACTTTTGAACCACTTCCAGCTATGGAGTTATGTTTCGAACAAAAAATAAGGAATTTCATTAATTTATCAGAAACTGTTGAAAATAGATATAAAGAAATATCATACAAAAATATTCGAAAAGCAGTAGCGATAAACGCAATAATAAACAATTATTTGAATTATCTAAATTTTTGCTACTTTTTGAAAACACCTTATCTGTATAATATATATATATATATATATATATATATATATATATATATATATATACAAATCTCTTGATAACTATTAGCAATAACAGGCTTGTTGAATCTTAAAAAACTCGATTTTATTAAAAAGTTGACGTTTCGCCACGACATTCGTGGCTTTATCAAAACTTTTTCAAAAAGTTTTGATAAAGCCAAAACTGTTGAGACATTTACTGCTGTGTAGTGTTAATATTTCGGGTAAACGGTACACATTTCTTGCATTGTATTCTGTACTTGAATTGCTGGGCTTCCAGACCGTAATAATTAAACAGTTATTCTTCCGTAGTTCGCCTTGAAAAAACAAATGGACAAGGGTTTTGTTTTATGGAATATCTTGTATACGTATTCGAGAATTTCAGCGAAATTTAAAAGAAGATAATTCTAAATTCAGATATCATTTCCAATCATCGTAATCTTCAAGGCTAATTGAAATTGCAAACATAGTTAGATTTATATTATTATAGGCCTCAATTTGAATTAATAATTAATTTTAAAAAAAATTGTGCTTCTATTTCCTCAGAATTAACAAGCATTGAAAATTATTTCGAGCAATGCATTATTATTTAGGTATATCGAAATGTGCCGTTCAGTTATATAATGGAATTTATGTATTCTGATGCTAATTTAATTTTTATCAAACTATTGTTCACTATAATTTTCCAGTAAACAATATACATGCTCCCATAACGTTGAATATTTTTTTAAAATTGATATTCTTGATTATACTTGAATACTTCAAGAAATCGGTATTTGCTCTCCGGATATTATTTAATTTTCATACAAATTACTAAATTTATGACGTGTACGTTTACGTTTTGATCGATCAAGCCGAAAACATGTTTCACTAAGTCATCAGGCTCCATTCGTAAGAGGTTCGAGGCTATACTATAACATTTTCTTATCCTATATAAATTTGTAAATAGATGGCGTAAGAGAAACGAAGTATAAAAAATACTTATATTTAAAAAATAAAATAAGAAATTTTCTACAGAATTTTTTATTTGAAAATATGCTAAAACTGTACAATGAATCTCTTTTCAGTGAAGTCATAGTCTCATTATAGATTCAAAAAAAAAGTTGTTTTAGGCAATTTGATTTAACAACTTCAAACGGATGAACTAATAAAAAGATTTGAAGTATACCTATTAGGGCTCGACCAGCAGAATGATATATCGATATAATTCGCATCGTTATTGAGAATAAATACCTATAATGGACAAAGGAAAGAAAAGTTTGGTATCTAAAAATATTTCCAAAACTTCCAGAAGTTATGAAATATTTTTCTAAGATACCCAGCACTTGCATCTGAAAACATGTGCATTCAACAAAACTTACATGCATTGTTTGGGCCACAAGGTCATTTAGTTTTATAGTAAAAATTCGGAGAGTATCGGTTTGAATACTGTTCCATTGCGTTCGGGCAGATGTTTTCTTTTTTTTACGTTCTAGAAAAACTTTATCGTTTAGCGTGAAACCGAACATTATTCACTTCAATTCGAGAATATCGTGGTATTCGGTAATATTAGTAGTATAGTAATCACGAAATTATCATTAGATATGATCATAGTTTTTCCATAAATCATAGACATTCATTCTTTTAAATTCGAGTGCTTATAGTTGGTTCCCACAATCCCTGTTTTTCCTCTCCTTCAATAGTTCACCTTCAGCTAGACAGCAGGGATCCACAAAAAAATCACCATAGAGGGTAAGTGTATCTCTCTTAATTCCATCATACTTATAGATTTTTGTGTTTTTTTTTGTTTTTCGAAATTGTATATCATTTATTCCATAAAATTACAGTCCGCTAAAGTTTCATTAACAAAACATGCATAAAATTTGAGTGTCTTATTTGCGTTCAAACTTGAACCTTTCTTGGAACAGACTGATGATTTTCTGCGTTTTTCTTAATCAAGCTTGGGATATATCAAAATATTGCTATTTATTTTTATACTTTGAGATAGTAGCTTATTTCATAAATTGAAATATGATACTTGTGGTACCCTACTCAATGATAACACTGTTCTTTGTTCACTACACTTTATATACATCTTAATAATTACAATATACACTCGAATCACCCGATGTGCATAACATAACACAACTAACTAAACCTACAAGAATGACTAACTTCCTTCAGTCAATCGAACCATTATTCATCCATAGTCGGCACATGATCATGAATGCCACGTAGAGACTCCGCCAAGCAACAGTCACCTGCGGGTCTTCACAATTCCTCCTCTTTTTTGAATTTCAAAGGAGGTACATTTTTGGATGTTTTTATCTTATTCCTTTTTCCTAGGGTGCTGGCTGAATGCACATCGGAATCGTAAATATTGATTGCGGATTCATTACCAGGCACCTTATTAATTTCTTGTTCGGGTATTTTTTAATGTGTGTTGTATGTCTCTTGTATAAATGTCCATCTTTGTTCATTAACGTTAATTCATTTCCTTACCTTTCTTGCACGGTAAAGTCTTCATTATGATATCTCTCTTGTACCTTGTTTGTAGTTGTCATGTTCTTAGCTATTACTTTATCTCCTGCCTGGATATCACATGGCTTCGATCCCCTCGCCTTATCTTCCCTTTCCTTTCCATTTTGCTTTCTTAATAAATCCTTATCTCTGGCTTCTAGATCTCCCTCATGGTTAACTAAGTCCGTTATATACGGGATTTTGTCGCGAATGTCTCTGTTGAACAGTAGCTGTGATGGAGATTTTCCTGTGGTACCGTGGGGTGTAACATTGTACATTAATAAATACTTTCTTATTTCTTTTTGATAGTCACTTTTATTAGCGTACGCAATCTTCAGTCTTTTGAGTATCGCTCTATTTGCATTTTCCACTTCTCCATTGGCTTGTGGCCAATAGGGTGGTGTATGAATTAGTTCAATATTGTGTAGCTTGCAAAATTCTATGAATTCGTGACTGACAAATTGACAGCCATTGTCAGCCCTGATGCTTCCCGGAATTCCAAGTCTGGAAAATATTTCAGTAAGGTGCTCTATTATTATAGATGAGGTAGTAGACTTCAAAAATATTATCTCCCGATATCTTGAATAATAATCAATAATAACTAGTATCATACTTCCATTTGGTAAGGGTCCCATTAAGTCTATGGCTAGACATTCCCAGGGCTGCTCAGGAAATTTGTATCTTGACATTGGTGGTGGTTTGTTGGGTTGGGAGACTAGGAGACAATCACGACATTGTTTCACAAATTTTTCTGTTTCTCGATCTATCAAAGGCCACCAAACCTTTGAACGTAAACGTCTCTTCATAACTGTTTCACCGGGATGCCCTTCATGCGCCAGCTCCAATACCTGGTTCCTCAATGATTTTGGAATTACAAGACGATTGCCTCTCAGTAAAACGGCATCCATTCTGTTTAACTCTGAATTGAACTGTGCATATATATTTCTATCAGCTGTAGACCATGAATTGTTATTAATTTTTTCTATTGCGTTTAGTATTTCAATGTCTGTTTTACTTGCTGAAATAACTGTTGATATTTGGAGAGCTTCGGGTACATTTTTCTCCAAAATAGAAAATATATGCTGTTCTGTTCCATTATCGAATGACTTTTCATTTTCGATTTTACATAATCTTGAAAATGAATCTGCAATATTTTTTTTAACTGGCTGGTATATTATCTTGAACTTGAATGTTTGTAAACGAAGTAACCACCTCTCGATACGAGCCGGTGGTTTCGATGTTGGCTTAAATATAGCTTCAAGAGGTTTATGATCCGTAACCAGCTCAAATTCCAGTCCTGCTAGGTAAATGTAAAATCGTTCAACTCCCCATACTAGAGCTAAACTCTCTTGTTCTGTCTGTGAGTAGCGCTTTTCCACTTCTGACAGACTTTTGCAAGCGCAAGAAATTACCCTTGGATCGCTCTGTTCATCAAATTGTAGCAACACTGCTCCTAGGGCCACAGGGCTTGCATCCGCTATTATTCTAGTACGTTTTTGAGGATCAAAGAATGCTAATGTTGTAAGTTTCGCTAAATAACTTTTAAGTTTATTGAAATGCTGTTGATGAGTGTCAGTCCATATGAATTTTGTATCCAATTTTGTCAACTGACGTAGTGGCTCTGTTGTTACTCCTAAATCTGGTAGGAATTTTCCTAGGTATGTCACGAGACCTAAAAATCTACGAAGCTCTTCCTTATTTTCCGGAGCTCAGAAATCCACAAAACCTGTTACTTTCCTATCATCAGCATCTATTCCTTTATTAGATATTTTATGACCCAAAAATTCGAGTTCTTGTACTTTGAATACACACTTCGTCTGATTGGGTGAAACGTTGTGCTTCTTCAAAGTATTCAGAACTTCTTGAAGACATTCATCATGTTCTGCTTCGGAAGATCCAAAAATTATTATGTCATCTAGGTAGTTAAAACAGTTTTTACATAATGATAAAATTGATTCGAATGTCCTTTGGAATATTTCTTGTGCGGAATTGACCCCAAACATTAATCGTTTGTAACGAAACATGCCTTTATGTGTGATAAAAGTTGTGATATCACGACTCTCTGGGTGCAATTCAAGTTGGTGATAGGCACTTAATAAATCTAACCGTGAGAAGTACATTGAATTTCGTAATTTGGTCAAAAATGAGTCGAATGTTTGTAACGGATAGTTTTCTCTCTGGATAGCCTCGTTTGCTCTGCGCATGTCAACACAGATTCGAATATCTCCACTGGAGTTGAAAATGATGACTATAGGTGATATCCACTCACTAGGACCTTCTACTTTCTCGATTATGTCTCGTTGTAAAGCTCGTTCAGTTTATCTGTAACTTGTGTTTCAACAGCTATCGGTACCCTCCTTACCGGTTGCTGTACAGGCTTTATAGATCGATTAATGCTCAGTTTCACCACTACATCTTGTATTTTGGGAAATGGACTCATTTTTTCTATCTTATTCACATCTATTCCCAGTTTCAATATCCCATCCTCGTCGCCACTTGTGGTACCCTACTCAATGATAACACTGTTCTTTGTTCACTACACTTTATTTACATCTTAATAATTACAATATACAAACACTCGAATCACCCGATGTGCATAACATAACACAACTAACTAAACCTACAAGAATGACTAACTTCCTTCAGTCAATCGAACCATTATTCATCCATAGTCGGCACATGATCATGAATGCCACGTAGAGACTCCGCCAAGCAACCTGCGGGTCTCCACAATACTGAAAGATACAACTATCAAGTTTAGCATAATATGCAAGTGAAATTCGAATAATTGAAGAAATATGAAAGCTATAAAAAATGTTGTGTGATATTTTGTTCCATATTATTCATCCGAAGCACACTGTTCTATCAGATTAGAAGAATTATCTGATAAACACGATGAAGATATTTGATGAAATTTTCTGTGTCTAAATCAATAATATTAAAATAATAGATTTTTCTGAATTCAAATCAAAATATATTATAAAACAGGATATTTTTGAAAAATTGAGCCATTCAAAATCGCTTTCAAGTGCAATCAAATGTTCTGATAGGAGGCTCCGTGGCTGAGCGGTATAGGTAACGCTATACCGTCTTCGTTGACGGAGTTGGTGGGTTCGATTCCCACCGTGTTCTTGGGTGTTTGTATGCGTTCTGAGATTTTAGTGGTTCCCCTCATTTATTATTTGATGGCTAAATGTCCAGTGTTGACGAAGCCAAATTGTACGGGGGACGGGCGTGTGAGAGGGCAAACGTCCCTCCTCTTTTTAAAAAAAAAAAACATGATCTGATATAATGTAACAACAATCTTGATTTCGAAACGGATTCTACCCAAAAACTTTCTCGTCAAAATCTGGGAAACTGATTCGAACAAGCAGTTGGCGCGATTCTGAAAATTTTGTAATAGGTAGATGAATCATCAGGATGGAATTACTCAATAATATTTGTGTTTAAAAATTGCAAATGAAGTTCAACAAGTATAGAGTAATATATATCATCATGCTTTGATGGTATTTTTTCTGCTTTTTAAGCATTAAATTCCTCATTTAGATAATGAATATATAACTTATGGCAACGATGTTCGGGCTTCAACTTCTGATAGTGTTTCTCTCGATTTCACTTGATAATTATTAATGTTATCGTGCTACCTTATCGATCCTTAAAAGCAAATGTTATTTCGGATCAACTGCCTATGTGCAATAACGTTAAACGTTGTCGAATTAGGTAGATTAAAATCTATCTATATTACTGGTAGTATCATTCATTTTTCTCATATAATCGAATGTCTTTCCCTTTATTAGATGCTTTTAAATGCACCGAGCTGATGTTAGCTCCCGGCCGGCCAGCTCCAAGCGTCACTTTTCCACCACGGTCACATTCATGGAGCTGGCCCTTTTAGGTTACTTATTCGAACAAAAAAAATTATGCACGATTAGTACTTTCTTTTCTCTATGTAAACATCTAATTTTCGTTTTTGGCCGCCCATTGACTGAGCCCAAAAAAATAAATAAATATTGGTTCGATCGCAATTATTACTTATATTTCGGTTCATGGAGCTGGCCCTTTTGAATTCATATATCCAAACGGAAAATTGTGTATAAAACGAAACTTCTTTTCTTCATGTAAACATCTAATTTTGGTTCTTGGCCGGGCATTACTTAAGCCAAAAAAAATTATAAATGTTGGTTCGACCGCTATCATTATTCATATTTCGTCCCATGGAGCTGGCCCTTTTGAAGTCACATATCCGAACGGAAAATTTTGTATGGAAAGTACTATCTATTTTCTATGTAAACATCTAATTTTGGTTCTTGGTCGGGCATTATTTAAGCCAAAAAAAATTATAATTATTGGTTCGACCGCTATCATTATTCATATTTCGTCTCATGGAGCTGGCCCTTTTGAAGTCACATATCCGAACGAAAATTTTGTATGGTAAGTACTTTCTATTCTTTTTGTAAACATTTAATTTTGTTTCTTGGCTGGGCATTTTTTAAGCCAAAAAAAAATTTAAATATAGGTTCTACCGCTATAATCATTCATATTTCGTCTCTTGGAGCTGGTCGTTTTGAAGTCACATATCCCAACGGAAAATTTTCTATGGAAAGTACTATCTATTCTCTATGAAACCATCTAATTTCGGTTCATGGCAGGGCATTGTTTAACCAAAAAAAAATTATAAAGATTGGTTCTACTGCTATCATTATTCATATTTCGTCTAATGGAGCTGGCCCTTTTGAAGTCACATAGCCGAACACAAAATTTTGTATGGTAATAACTTTCTATTTTCTTTGCAACCATATAATTTTGGTTCTTGGCCGGGAATCATCTGAGCCAAAAAAAATTATAAATATTGGTTCGGCCGCTATCATTATTCATATTTCGTCTCATGGAGCTGGCCCTTTTGAGGTCACATATCCGAACGGAAAATTTGGTATGGTAAGTACTTTCTTTTCTCTCTGTAAGCATCTAGTTTTAGTTCTTGGCCGGGCATCGTTAAAACCAAAAAAAAATAATTATTTGTTCTACCGCTATCATTATTTATATTTCGTCTCTTCTTCGAGCTGGCCCTTTTGAAGTCACATATCCGAACGGAAAATTTTGTATGGAAAGTACTATCTATTCTCTATGCAACTATCCAATTTTGGTTCTTGGCCGGGCATTATTTAAGCCAAAAAAAATTATAAATATTGGTTCGACCAATATCATTATTCATACTTCGTCTCATGGAGCTGGCCCTTTGGAAGTCACATATCCGAACGGAAAATTTTGTAGAGTAAAAACTTTCTATTCTTCTTGTAAACTTCTGATTTTGGTTCTTGGCCCGGCATTGTTTGAGCCAAAAAAAAATTATAAATATTGGTTCTACCGCTATCGTTATTTATATTTCGTCTCTTGGAGCTTGCCCTTTTGAAGTCACATATCCGAACGGAAAATTTTGGATAGAAAGTACCATCTATTCTCTATGTAATCATCTAATTGTGGTTCTTGGCCGGGCATTATTTAAGCCAAAAAAAATTATAAGTATTGGTTCGACCGCTATCATTATTCATAATTCGTCTCATGGAGCTGGCCCTTTTGAAGTCACATATCCGAACGACAAATTTTGTATGGAAAGCCCTATATATTCTCTATGTAACTATCTAATTTTGGTTCTTGGCCGGGCATTGTTTAAGCCAAAAAAAATTATAAATATTGGTTCTACCGCTATCATTATTTATATTTCGTCTCTTGGAGCTGGCCCTTTCGAAGTCACATATCCGAACGGAAAATTATGTATAAAAGGTACTACATATTTTCTATGTAACCATCTAATTTTGGTTCTTGGCCAGGCATTATTCAAGCCAAAAAAAATTATAAATATTGGTTCGACCGCTATCATTATTCATATTTCGTCTCATGGAGCTGGCCCTTTTAAAGTCACAAATCCGAACGGAAAATTTTGAAGTCACATATCCAAATGGAAAATTTTGTATGGTAAGTACTTTCTATTTTTTTCGTGAACATTCAATTTTGGTTCTTGGCCGGGCATTGTTTAAGCCAAAAAAAATTATAAATATAGGTTCTACCGCTATCATTATTTGAATTTCGTCTCTTGGAGCTGGCCCTTTTGAAGTCACATATCCGAACGGAAAATTTTGTATGGTAAGTACTTTCTATTCTTCTTGTGAACATTCAATTTTGGTTCTTGGCTAGGCATTGTTTAACCAAAAAAAAATTATAAATATAGGTTCTACCGCTATTGTTATTTATAGTTCGTTTCATGTAGCTAGCCCTTTAGGGTTAACATATTCAAACGGAAAATTTTTAATGGAAAGTACATACCCTTTTCAATGCAAAAATGTGATTCTTGTTCGGCCGCCTATTCGTTAAGTCAAAAAAAAATTATATATATTTGTTCGATCGCTATGATAAGTCATAATTCGGTTCATGGAGCTGGCCCTTTAGGTTTCACATAATCGAACAAATAATTTTTCGCGTAAATTGAACCCTCTTTTTCATATAAACATCTCATTTTGGTTCTTGGCCGCCTATTCGATGAGTCAAAAAAAAATTTTTAATATTGGTACTATCGCTATGATTAGTTTTTTTCGGATCATGGAGCTGGCCCTTTAGGGTTCAAATATTCAAACGGAAAGTAATTTCCATACAAAATTTTCCGTTCGGATATGTGACTTCAAAAGTGCCAGCTCCATGAGACGAAATATGAATAATGATAGCAGTAGAACCAATCTTTATAATTTTTTTTGGTTAAACAATGCCCGGCGATGAACCGAAATTAGATGGTTTCATAGAGAATAAGTAGAAGGTCTTGAAACAAACCCATTAAAAATGATTGATGATGACAGCTCAAGGTCATAAATCATGGCCGGTCTATTGTTCCTAT
Organism: Cynegetis impunctata; assembly: GCA_030704885.1. Taxonomy (NCBI): domain Eukaryota; kingdom Metazoa; phylum Arthropoda; class Insecta; order Coleoptera; family Coccinellidae; genus Cynegetis; species Cynegetis impunctata. The sequence goes on along the minus strand of JARQZK010003144.1, from coordinate 29,943 downwards.
TGTTTGGGTGCAGGTGTGCAGCCAATTGTGATGCCAGGTGTTTCTTTTGTTAGGGCCGGTCTATTGTTCCTATTGTTCGAGCCGGTCTATTGTTCCTATTGCGCGGTGCAGTCTTTTGTTAGACCAGGTGTTCGGGACCGTATTAACTAATGATTGATGGTCGTGAGAATTTTCAAATTTAGACCAAAATTCGTATGAAATCCACCCCCTGGCATTAGTTATTCAATGGGTGCAGGTAAAATTTCTAAGAAAACACACACAAAAGGTTGAAGCGAATATCTCTGCACAAAAGCGGGTAGCAGTTCTTTTGTTCCTATTGTTTGGGCAGGTGTTCGAGACAGGACCGTATTAACTAATGATTGATGGAGTTGAATATTTTTCAAATTTAGACCAAAATTCGTAAATCGTATGAAATCCACCCCTGACATTCGACACGGCCAGGTATTTCTAAGAAAACACAAACAAAAGGTTGACGCGGATATCTCTTCACAAAATCGTGAGAAACCCGTCGATGGCATTCAACGTGGGTGGGCAGGTACAAAATCGTGTGATTTCATAGAATTCCGGCGCGCCAGTGGTGGGGGATGGTTTCTATATTAACCTTAACAAACTCGGAAGAGTTTAGTTTACTTCTCTTATAGTTGTTGAACAGTTTCATTGTGCGTTATGTCGAATATGTTTGCCGGTTTTTTAAGATTCCTGTCTCTGGACATGATCATGAATATGTTTAAGCAGGGGCAATTCAGAACAACTGAATTACTCGATATCGTAATTGATATTGTTAATGAAAAAGTTGTTCTGGATAACTCATCAGTAAATCTAGATGAGTATAATGAACTGTGCCTGGCCGCTCGCCCTGAATTGGTAAGTATTAATATATTACTTACTTTCGTATTTTTTGACTCTATTTTTGCAGATGTCTTCGCAAGGGAATTTATCTACGCAGCCGTCGACATCAGGATATTTTAATATGGTACTTTCTAATTTTATTATTTATAAATATCAGATTATATTAAATGTTTAATATTATTACAGTACGATCCACACCAAGGATTTCCCGACTATACTAACACACTGATAGAGAACCAGGTTCGTTGAAATATTTTTATTGAATTTTTCGTATTTTTTGACTCTATTTTTGCAGATGTCTTCGCAAGGGAATTTACCAGCGCAGTCGTCGGCATCTGGATATTCTAATATGGTACGTTTTAAATTTATTATTTATAAATATCAGATTATATTAAATGTTTAATATTATTACAGTATGATCAACACCATGCATTACCCGGATATTCACTGCTAGAGAACCAGGTTCGTTGAAATATTTTTATTGAAATTTTCGTATTTTCTAACTCTATTTTTGCAGATGTCTTCGCAAGGGAATTTACCAGCGCAGTCGACAACAGGATATTTTAATATGGTACGTTAAATTTATTATTTATAAATATCAGATTATATTAAATGTTTAATATTATTACAGTATGATCAACACCAAGGATTACCCGGATATACTAACACACTGCTAGAGAACCAGGTTCGTTGAAATATTTTTATTGTATTTTTCGTATTTTCTAACTCTTTATTTTTGTAGATGTCTTCGCAAGAGAATATATTAGAGCCGTCGACATCTGGATATGTTCATATGGTGCGTTAAATTTATTATTTGTGAATATCAGATTATATTTTGAAAAATACTAAATGTTGAATATTATTTCAGGCGCCGCTACACGCAACAGGTTCTGGATTACCCGGATATTCACAGTTAGAGAAACAGGTTCGTTGAAATATTTTATTTATTGAATCTTGCTAATAACATATTTTCCAGCCTTCCTTAGATGTCAGCCGTAACTACATAAACCTCGTCAGTACCAGTTCCAAATTTTACAAGAAATTCAATTCTACTGCCCGGGTGATACATTTCACCATAAACGACGATCAAGTTGGAGATAACCCCAATGAATGGCTAGAGGTAAGAATATTTTTCAATAATCTATATACATTTGCATAATTTTGTTTTATTTTCAGAACGTAATTAAGGAACTGTTACGGAGAGGTTTAGAAGATTGTGCCCCAGGCGATTATGTCGGTCTAAAGATCGATAATGCCAATATACCTGAACGGCCAATCGGTATTTCTCTAAGGAAGGCTGAGCAATACGATGCGGCGGTTGTTATGGATGTGTTAACGAAAGTTTTACAGAGCAATGAAAGCTTTTTCACCAAAGACTTGTTAACACTATCCATAACAAGAATTTCTCTACCGAGTGGAAGCGGACGCATCAAGTTAACAGGTGAGTCAGCGGAGGACTATTGTAGCATAAAACTAAAAAGTTTCATAATTACACCGTATGCAAACGATAATATGTGTTTCGCTAGGGCATTAGTTCTAGCAATTGTTTTCAAAACAGAGGGGCCTAAACAAGTAGAACTAATGCTCAGAACTAAAAATTTATTAGATAATAGAGCGCTTATACTATGCGGTAATGTAGGCATTGACAGATATACAGCTTGCAATTATGAGCATATTGATTTATTTCAAAATTATTTAGTAAATTATTCAATTATCGTTTATAATTCGCGAGACGGATCCACTACCTGTTACGAAGGGCCGCGTGACCATAAACGAACAACTTTAAATTTATATCTTGAGAATGGGCATTATAACGTTATTAAATCGTTGACGGGTGCCTTTTCGACATCATTCTTTTGTGAATTGTGTAGAAAGGGATACTCTAATTTTATGACGCATACAAACTGTCCGTTCATGTGTCCTTGTTGCCATACTTTGCCATTATGTGACGAAAAGGTAGATTCCATTGTATGCGACGCTTGTAACCGCGATTTTAGAGGTAGAATTTGTTTCGAGAATCATAAAAAGTCTTTATGCTCACAATTGAAAAGATGTCTATCATGTCATAAATCTGTTTGGAAGAGTAAAAAGGTACACAAATGCGGTTATATATACTGCTCAACTTGCGACTGTGAAAAACCAATTAGACATGATTGTTTCATGAGTGTCGGTCCAAACATTAAAAAAAATAAAAAGTTTGTTTATATATTTTACGATTTCGAATGCACACAAGACACCCCTAATGAAAAAGGTCATTTCGAGCATTTACCTAATTTGTGCGTTGCACAGAATATTTGTAATGTATGTCTGAATAACGATGATATATCGCAAAGTTGTCAAACGTGCGGGACACGTCAGCATATATTTAAAGAAAATCCCGTGGAAGAATTTCTAAAGTATGTATCGTCGTCATTCAGAAAACATAACATTTTCTGTATAGCGCACAACAGTAAAGGTTACGATAGTTTGTTTGTTTTAAGGGCTATTATGAAGAATGTCAAAGCATGGAATCCTAAAATTATAAGCAACGGTACCAAATTAATGTCGATAAAATGTAATAACATTAAATTTATAGATTCGTTAAATTTCATGCCTTTACCTCTATCGAAACTGCCTGCAACTTTTGGATTTGAAGGTGTCAAAGGATATTTCCCCCATTTTTTCAATACATTAGCGAATCAAAATTATACCGGTCCTCTTCCAAATTACGAATTTTATGCACCTGACGCGATGAACACTACTGACCGCGAAAAATTTTTTGTTTGGTATAATGAAATGGTAAATTCAAATTTTATTTTTAATATGGAAACAGAAATACAAAAATATTGTGTTTCAGATGTGGATATTTTGAGAAAAGCTTGTTTGAAATTCAGAGATACTTTTATATCGTCCACAGATTTAGATCCCTTTTTAGAAAGTATTACAATAGCTGGTGCATGTAATCAAGTATATAGACGGAAATTCCTCAAAAAGAATACCATAGGCATAATACCCCCTAAGGGTTATAGAATGAAAGATAATTCATCTATGGGAGCTTTGAAATGGTTGTTGTATATGCAGGGTGTTTTGAATACCAATATACAGCATGCAGGTTCGGGTAGAGAAATGAGATTACCTGAAGGAATTTTGGTTGATGGCTATATAGAATCCACAAAAACTGTTCTTGAGTATAACGGGTGCTATTTTCACGGTTGTAGAAAGTGTTTTAAACACACCACTATTGAGTTAGGTCGCGATAACAAAAAGAAAGAACAAATGTTTCAAAAATATGAGTCTACAATAGCCAAACAACGTAAAATTCGTTCACTTGGGTATAATCTCATTACTATATGGGAATGTGAATTTAACGAGTTTTTGAAAAGTAATCCGGGTATGAAAGCTAATTTGGACAGACACTATGAACAATATAAAAATCCCTTGAACCCCCGGGACGCATTTTTTGGAGGTAGAACTAACGCTGTTAGGTTACATCACAGCGTCAATACTGATGAGAATGAAGAAATTCATTATTATGATGTTTGTTCGCTGTACCCCTTTGTAAATAAATATAAAAAATGTCCTATTGGACATCCCAAGGTCCATATAGGTGACGAATGTTTAGATATAGATTTGAATAAGGTAGAAGGTCTTGTAAAGTGTTTAGTTCTACCTCCACAAAACCTGTATCATCCCGTGCTTCCCTACAGATGTAACGGTAAACTTATGTTTCCACTGTGTCGTACGTGCGTTGAAAATCTCCAGCAAGACGAGTGTCTTCATACGGACGAAGAACGCTCGTTTATCGGAACGTATGTTGCTGATGAGTTACGCAAGGCAATCGAACTAAATTATACAGTAATAAAAATATTTGAAGTTTGGGAGTACGAAGTTACGCAATATAATACGGAAAGTAAAGAGGGTGGGTTATTCACAGAATATGTTAATCAATTTTTGAAATTAAAGCAGGAAAATAGCGGTTGGCCATCTAATTGTTGTAACGAACAGGACAAAATTAATTATATAGAAGAATATTTTCAAAGGGAGGGGATAAAATTAGATAAAGATAATATTGCGAAAAATTTGGGTTTCAGATATCTTGCTAAATTAATGTTAAACAGTTTTTGGGGTAAATTCGGTCAGAGGGAAAATCTACCCCAAACTTCAATTATTTTTAATCCCGAAGAACTTTTTAAACTAATTGTAGATCCCGCGAAAAAAGGCAAATCCATTTTATTCATAGATGACGAATCTATTGTAGTAAATTGGGATTATGTCGACGAAGCTATTTCACCGTTGAAAACTGTGAATGTAGCGATTGCCGCGTACACAACAGCAAGTGCGAGGCTCGTGTTGTATGAATATTTGGAGAAATTGGGGCAAAGGGTTATTTATTTTGATACAGATTCTATTTTTGTAACGAAGAAACCGGGTGAATGGTTACCTGAAACTGGAGATTTTTTGGGCATGATGACCAATGAGTTGGAATCATACGGTAAAAATGCCTACATTACAGATTTCATAAGTTCAGGCCCTAAATCATATAGTTTTAAAGTGTTCTGCCCTGATACAAAACAGACAAAGACAGTTTGTAAAGTTAAGGGTATCACGCTCAATTATAAGAATGCGCAACTGATTAATTTTGAGACTATGAAATCTCTAGTATTGGGTGAGGCGCATAGTATAACAACTCTTAATGATAGGAAGATTGTACGCTATCGAAATTATCAGATAGTATCGAAACCAGAATCTAAAAAATATTCTGTACAATTTAATAAAAGACGACGATTACCTGAGAGTTTCGATAGCGTACCGTATGGTTTTAAGTTTTGAGATATATTTTGTAAATAAAGTTTTATATAGAAAGTTATTTAATTTTAATAAATATTTATTCTGTACATTTTTTGAAATAGTAGTTCTAGTCATGTATTGTTATACGTTTAATTTTCTTAAAAAGAGTAGTCATGAATATTGTTTATTGTTACGTTTATTCATTTTTAAATCAATTAAAAGAGTAGTTATGATTTTTTATTGTTACTTTTATATATTTTGTAATTAAAAGAGTAGTTATGAATTGATGTTTATTTATACTGTTTTTGTTTATTATATATATTTTTATACAATGTTGAATAGAATTTATACATATATTTAAAAAGTTTTATTTTATACATTTTGTTTTTGTTTATTATATATTTTTATACAATGTTATTGTTGAAAAGAATTTATACATATATTTAAAAAGTTTTATTTTATACATTTTGTTTTTTGTTTATTATATATTTTTATACAGAATCAAATAAAATTATACATATATTTAAAAAGAGTTTTTTATTTTATACTTCAAAAAATAATACAATCTCGAGACAGTGTCATCATTTCTTCCTAATTCTACAGTGAAATATTCTAAAAAATCATGTAAGCAGTAACCATTCAACATGAAACATAAAAATAACAAACAATATTGGCCACACACTAAAGAATCAACACTCTGAAGAATAAACGAATTCATATTCCATATTTTAGAATTTCTCAATATGAATCTCTTGATTAATAATTTAGGTGGTCTGCCGTAACTATCGAAATAACTGCATGAACCATATTCGTCAATGTATAACGCCACCCAATGACTTCCAGGCATGTTTGAAGTATCCTCATTAATTATTATTGCAGATGGTTTACTAACAAAAATAGGTAACTGATCAATAGCATAAATCCCAACATGATTGGTTCGGGGAGCTATCACATCCAGTATTTGGGCCAGTTCCAATGAATTCATTCTGATACCAATTTTTTAAATTGTACACGTTTCTCAGAGAGCACAAGTGTTCGTGTTTTTTATGTGAACCACAGTGTTTGCGTTGATATTTTTCGGATAAATATTGGAGGGTCGGACAACCAAGGTTCTCCAAATCTTCGATTATAATGTTACGCGCGTGCGTTATTTCTGATATAATATCCTTTTTCTCGGGACCTTTAACAAAAATTACTCCGTACTCTGTGCACACACTGTCAATTAAATTATTAAATTCTGTATTTGACACAGAACCACCTTCCCAGCAGAGACCGTGATGATTATTTTCGAGCCATCTATTAGTTTTGCAGCATGATGTTGTTAAGGAATCCCAGTCACACACAGGTTTGAATAAACAATGTTGTACATCATTCTCATTTAACGAAAGGATAGCCAACTCTTTTACGACGAATTTTTTTTTAAAATAAAATCCTTGTATATCGATAAACACTGCAGTCATTTTTAACTTCCGTAATCCACAACTACGTTACGATTTTTATCAATTTCGATGATATTATCAAACTCTGCATACAATATCAGATTAACAGTCTCAGTCAAAGCTTCGTTGAAACTAACTTCTATTCGCAGGCTACCATTCCTTATAAGGTTCCAGTGCGTTGTCGAATTAGCGGACATATCGGGAGTTAAATCGAAAGCTGTGAGAAAATTACCCCCGCAATAGTCTTCTCGTGAAATATGATTCCCCTCATTAGAAAAATGAATACCCGTTCCAGAAAAGAGACTTTGATACGATCTAATGAACAAACCGCTTTCAAAATTAGGTTGTAGAGGTTTTGATGGGATTTGCTCGCCGTCGATATAAAGTGATAGATAATTTACAGAGTAATGTTTGAAATCAAACGGGTTGCTATCGAAAGAACCGTTGAAACTTTTATTAGAAACGAATCCAAGAACACATCGTTTAGGTAATTGACCTATATATATATATTATCTAAAGATTTACTCTGCAGTCCGGGGGGAATCGTTAGAACTTTGACGTCAACTCTAGTTATTGGGTATTTTGCGGTTGTTACATCTAAAGCTTTATTATGAGCCAATAAAACTGTGGGTGATATTTTCACTCTCCTGACCAATAAACTGGCTTCGACGATTTCTATCTTTCCTTTCAGATTTGCGGCCGACATTAAACTAAAACTGTTTCTAGCTCTAACAAATTTGAGGCGTAGTTCCACACCACCCATTAAAAATTTTTCTTGATTGAAAAGGTCTCCATGTACTTTGCCTATTAAGTCAACTTCTTTACTTCCCTCCGTGAAATACTTTCTTTGATGAAAGCCTACATTGTCGGCACCCGTTGATTGCATTTTGAGAGGTGTATCGGGGTACCATAATCCCGCAGTAAGATGCGACTCTTTAGCGTTCGATCCATAACTCAAGAGAGTTTCAATGTACGATCTGTAACCATATGTATTATTCGGCGGTGATACCAATTTTTGGTTCAGATACACATCAACCTGGTTGAATATCGAGTGTAAAGTATTATTTACAGGTGCTATAATGTCTGTATCTTTAAGTTTTGAATTATCTTCTTTCATAATCCTCAAACGTATATATAGGAGAGTATGCGATAAATCAATATACTCGTCCGTTAACCCACTGATGATAAATTCTAAAGGTGACTCATCGTTAAGAACTGAGATTGGTTTGAAGTGTATGTAGTGGCCTTTTTCTATGCTCGTTTGAGTTGGTGGAATAGAAAATAAATCTAATTCAGATTTTACACATTCACACGAATTATTATGTAGATAAGCCATTTCAGCTGAAAATATCTTGTCTGATGCGTTTGGCTCGCGACTTGTCTCGTTTGATTGCGGACTTTGAATGGCTTTTTCTTTTACGATTATCGTTTTTTATACCATCTCCACTCATAGATTTCATTTTTTAACCATTTTATGGCCGATATTTTTAGTTGTCTCCTCGAACCTGTTTTTCAACGAATCTCTAATAGGTTTATCCGCAATTACATCATTCAAAAAGTCGCTACCGCTCTTAAGTACTTCTTTACCGACAGCCTTTGTACCAGATTTGATTAGAGGAAATGCCATCCGCCATAATCCTTTGAAAAAACTTCCTAATCCATGCCCTTTCTGATAATATTGACCTCTGTATATCGACCCAATACCGCTCCCCGCCTGATGCATGTAATAATCGTGATAAGGGCAATTGCCACCACCACTTAATGAACGCATAATTTCAATATTAATAGTACCGTGTACTTGAAACGTTCAATGGCTAATAAAGATTTTATACATATATACGTACTTATATACTAGAATAAACAACTAGCAATTTATTTTTCACATTTTTATTATACAAATATGTTTTGAATTATTACAAATCAATTCTCTTAAAATGTAATTTAATACTAGAAGTTCCATACATGAAAGGTATACTCTCTCCGGTTTCAGATCTTATGTCGATTTCGATGTTTTCAAATTCCCTTTTTAGTAATGGCACATAATGAATGGAATCGAATATTTTTGCTTTGGATGCACCATAAGTATAATTTGAATTATCGATGGGTACGTTTCTCAATAATTTCGTAGAATAATCACCAACGTATTGTGGTTCAATAAGATCACAGTAAACAAACATCTGACTGGGTAATCCTAGTAATACATTAGCAGGGTGAATACTCTGCTTGCTTTTGCACAAGTCCTGCTCAGGTTTGAATCCCAACTGCAAAGCTAATTTTGGTGAAAATGATAGGCACGTCAGTTTCGATCCGGTGAGATTAACCAGTACTTGTTTAGTAAGTTGATCGTAGGTAAATGTTATTTCCTTCTTGAATTCGGGTGTCTTATTCAGTGCATTCACGATACTCTCGATATCATTATAAATATTAGGTTTTATCCGTGTTTTAGAACGGTCTAATAACGGGAGTATTTTGTAATAAACCCTGTTTTGTTCACTAGTGATTGTTTGCAAGGAACAAGGATATTGAAACTCTGCTAATCCTACAGCCCAGGTACCTTCTAAATGAATTGAACGGGGTAATTGTGTAACGAAATGGGATGTTTTATTTTCGGGAAAATAAGACATTGAACTATTGCTCAGAAGCGTAACGTAAAAGTCGTCAGTCATTTTTTTAAAACTTCGCTCTCGGCAACCCAGCTAGAGAATTTTTCGGGATAACCAACCCACGATACGTACAATTCGCGTCTGCCATTCCTCACTCTCTTTTTCAGTATTTTATCTATTTTGAAAATATCGTTTTCACTATAACTGATTTTCTGTATTTCAGGTTCATAAAAAATTCCTTCAATCATTTCACCCATTAAATCGCAAATTTTGTAAACAACAGGGGTTCTTTCGACAACTTGCGCAATTTTGAATACTTCAACCGTCCAGTTATTTTCGTAACCTTTCTCGAAAATATGTTTGTATTTTGAGATACGCACATAATCACCCTTCTTGTATTTTGGTTTCTTAGTTTTTGTTTTCTCATACTCTCCATGGGTATTTTTATATACTTGTAGAATATTATCGGCATTAACATCCTCGGGAGCCATTTTTATAGTTCTATGAGTGCTCTTGTTATAAGAAGCGACAAGATCGTTTAAAACATCTATATAACGGTGTGAATTTGCATAAGTAAAATATTTGAACATTTTCGATTTAATTGTTCTGTTAAACCGCTCGATCACTGCTGCTTTAACCTGAGGATTCGTAGCAACGAAATGATTGATATTATATTGTTTCCACACTGCATGTTTTATAAATTTTCCTAAAAACTCTTTACCTGCATCAGTTTTTATATTTATTGGAATTCTATCGGACTCTGTGAAAATATCAATGAAACTTTCAGCAACGTTTTTAGCTGATTTTGATTTCCACGGTTTAACCCATGCATATTTACTGCAAACATCTATAACAGTCAGTAAATATTGATATCCGTCATTGAATTCGGCTAATGCTTTCAAATATGTTTCCTGCCCCTGTAACCATTCTTCGATATCCCGTGATGTGAATTTTCCACGTAAACTTTTTTGCAGCTTTTGAACGCCTGCGAAACTCGAAGGATGTTTAACATCATAATAAAGAGAATTCATGATTAATTATGGATATACATAGGAATCCCACACAAGTTTTTTCTTTTTCCTACGTGTATTATTAGGAGTTGAAGTATCTGTAATTTTATCTGCGTCAAAGTCATCTATTTCTTTGAGGGTTTTATTCAAGCGATCTATAGGTGTCTCTTCTTCGCCAACTCTCCTCTTGCTCTTTATAGTGTTGTAATAATTTGATTTCGTAAAATTGTCGAGTGTTTTGCTCAAAGCATTGTAGGACTTGTCTAAGCCCTCATCCGATCTATTTCGCAGTATCTGTTTGTATTTTACGTTACCTATTAGTTCTAAGGGAATATTAATATTCTTTAAAGCGTCAACATAATGTTGCCATTCATACGCTTCAGCTTGTTTACGAGGTCTAACCGTGTCATTTATCAGATCGATAATATTCGCTCCGTGTAACAATTTCCCATTTATAGTAACTACACCTGTTTTATCCCAAGTTATCAAATCTGTATTTTTCAGCATATTTATCAGCAATTTCGCTTTATTGTGTAACGTTTTAGGAACAGTCTGCAATACATCATCTACGAGGGCATCTTCCGAATTGTTAGATGTATTGTTTTCAGTAATTATAGGTATCTTTAAAGGAATTCTATCTGTCTGCGTAAAATGTAGATATCTTTGAAGCACTTGCTGGTATTTTTTCCATTTCTCCTCGTCGGGTATATCACAATTCAATATAACAATCATCTCACTATCTAACTTTGACGCGGGCTCCGAAGGTTTGCTGTTATTTTTCATTCTGCTAAATATTTCATGATCGATAACAACCATTTTCTTTGTGTGATCCATAGTTATTTTATATTACGAGAATAAAGCTTGAAGTGCCCCCGTTAGTAAAGGAGTTAATATCAGAGGTAGTAAAGCGCCGCCTCTCTGAAGTAATATTTTCTTCTTCTGTTTGAAATTACGTTTATCTGTTAAATTTCTCAATGTTTTTTTATGTTTTCGAAGTTTTGATTTCTGCGCAGTGTTCAAAGGGACGTTACCTCGCAGAATATTATGAACGCATTCACAAATACTATTTATAACGGCTGTATCAGCGTTTTTCAAAACTGCCTTACGTTGTTTAGGTGACGAGTTCGCTAGAAACCGAAGCACCTCTTTATTAGATTTGATCAGACGACTCATCATCAACGAATGAGTTAATATTATTTAAAGTTAAACTATTTATACCCTACTTAGGTTGGTAGATAATACAAGGTTGTTCGTTTGGAAGTATATTCGTGCGAACACGAAAATTTTCAGGTGTTGATTGTTTCAAATCTAGCAGAATGTATCCGTGAGGTTTAGACGTTGCATCATTATAAGCTTCCTGAATGAATTTTGTATTTTCAGGATAAAGTTGACGGGCCAAATGCATTATTTGAGCTTTATCTCGAGGGTTTTTGAAATATACTATATAGTTTGCGTTCAAAGAAATATCTCTCTGACCTCTACCCTGATGAAATAAATTTTGCGTTATGAAAATTACGCTTAAATTTCTGTGATGGCATCCTTTTGTAAATATATTCACAATTTCTTTATTTGTCTCAGTCATCATATCATCTATTACGATTAAACTATTCTGACTACCATCATAATCTTTCAAACACGGTAGACCTTGTTTATATTTTATATGAAAAGTTTTTTCCTCTTCAAAAGTTGGTTGCCATTCATCGTAATAATATACGATATTAACTATTGGTTTATCACACATGTAACTTAGGTTTTCTAAAAATTTATAGGTGAACACTGTTTTCCCCGAGAATGAGGGACCAGCTATAATGCAAGTAAAGGGGTGTTTAAATTTCAATTCCATTTTTATGAATAATTTAGTGTTTCGTCCTAGCAAGTTTGTAATGAACTGAATAAATTTTCTGATTAAGTTTATTTTTATATAATACATTTAATCATATTTATATACGATGATATATCTACCAGCTTACACTATCCAATACAATATTCTCAATATTGTAATAATATTTCACAAGTAATTCATACATATGCGGTGAGTCATTTTAACTCAATTTTATGAATTCAGCACAAGTTTGTATATCGATTACACGTAAATGTTGCTTACGCATTTCAGTGAGAATGAAATCTGCTAAATAATCAATTGTGCAATACCTGGTAAAAATCACACGATTTTGTAAAGACCAGCCCACCCACGTTGTGTAACTCAGCGACGGGTTTCTTTTGTTAAGAGATATTCGCGTCAACCTTTTGTGTGTGTTTTCTTAGAAATTTTACCTGCACCCATATCTAATGTCAGGGGGTAGATTTCATACGAATTTTGGTCTAAATTTGTAAAAAATATTCAATTTTCACGGTCCTCAATCATTAGTTAATACGGTCCTGCCCCGAACACCTGGTCTAACAAAAGACTGTACCGCACACCTGCACATAACAATAGGAACAATAGACCGGCTCGAACAATAGGAACAATAGACCGGCCCTAACAAAAGAAACACCTGGCATAACAATTGGATGCACACCTGCACCCAAACAATAGGAACAATAGACCGGCCATGATTTATGACCTTGAGCTGTCATCATCAATCATTTTTAATGGGTTTGTTTCAAGACCTTCTACTAGAATAGATAGTACTTTCCATAGAAAATTTTCCGTTCGGATATGTGACTTCAAAAGAACCAGCTCCAAGAGACGAAATATAAATGATTATAGCGGTAGAACCTATATTTAAAAAATTTTTTGGCTTGAAAAATGCCCAGCCAAGAACCAAAATTAAATGTTTACAAGAAGAATAGAAAGTACTTACCATGAGAAATTTTTCGTTCGGATATGTATCGGTCGAACCTACATTTATAAATATTTTTGGCTTAAATAATGCCCGGCCAAGAACCAAAAGTAGATCAATATGACCGTGGTGGAAAAGTGACGCTTTGAGCTGGCCGGCCGGGAGCTAACATCACCTCAGTTTAAAATGCGTGTATTAGAAAATAAATAGTATAAATGTTCGAAAAATAACCTATATCCGGAAAGGTATTTAATGCCCATATATTTCTAAATGATGTTCAATTCGAAAAACTAAACTCCTTTCAGAAAATCTCTGCTGATATATAACTCAAAATATACCTTAGTTATCAGAAATTCCTGAAAGATAAGTAGAATGTAGTGAACGTTTACTAAAAAGATCTAGGCTGAACACCATCTTTTTCGGATAAATTTGAGCTTGATAAAAAAAGGTCGCAAAGTGCACCATGTACTGAAGAACCACGCTTTGGTAGTCAACTCAAATGAAAATAAGAAAATAATTCATTTTGTAAATGTATAATTGCGATACTGTGGTGGTGAGCAAATATCTGCGTAAAAATGAAGAAAATTGGAAATAAAATTCATAACTCCAGTGCAAACTCTTTTGACATAAAATTAATTCAAATGCAAATTTTCAACGCCCTCACTTAATCTGAGGGGGCTCAGAGGTGTCAAATTTCTTCAAAAAGCGGATATTTTTAGCTTCATACGCCCTGTAAAAAGAGAAGGATAATTTTTTGATATGATCTTTACATATACATGATAAATTTCCACATCTTTTGTCCTTGGCTTGAAAATTTTCCGCCCATGCACCTTCGCGCCACTTCCTTCTCCAAAATTCTGGGATCCCAAAATTTTTTTCGAATTTACCCAAATTTTAATACATAATTTCAGCTCATTTGGTTTAATGGGACCCCCTAGAGATGTCATAACTATGTTTTGGAGTTGAAAATTTCATCAAGAACAGGGTTTCCTAGCTCCATATGCCCTTCAAAAAATACTAGAAAGGTGTCTTTCCGATATGTTTTTCATAATTGATTTCCAAATCTTTGCCACCAGTTTGAACTTTGAACCGTTCTCACCTACCTCCCCGACACTCCCATCTCCAATGTTCGGAAATCCCAAAATTTTGACTCAATTTACCAAAATTTTGATAGTTTTGTTCTGCCTCAAAAATAACCCCATATAGACAGATACTAAAGTTCATCTTATTTGATGTGACATGGGCACCAAAAAATGCCAATATGTAACAGGAACGAATTGTATAATATAGCAGAAATTGAAAAGATCAAAAATTTTAGTCAATATTTTCAACAGTAGGTGCCTCAAAACTTCTTAAAATTGCATGAAAAGACTAGTCATGAAGTCAAAGTGTCTGTGATGCATTCTGCAAGATATCTGTATTTTTTCGTTATATATTCATAAGCTGTATGTATTTTTTTCAAGCAATTGTCACCACACCTTACGGCGATATATTTGAAACCAGTTTTTTGAACAATAATTGAATTATTCGCGATTTGAGCACTATAAATCATCTGAAAAACGGCCAACGTTATCGATTACAATAAACGGTCTTTGAGGACTGTACTTATATGATATACAAATCGAACACACAACCAAGACTTCGAGGACAGTATATCATATACTGTTCTCTATACTGTCCTCAAAGTCACAGTTGGCGGAACATATATATATATATATATATATATATATATATATATATATATATATATATATATATATATATATATATATATATATATATATATATATATATATATATATATATATATATATATATGGGTGATTCCGGAGGAGACCGTCAGATTTTAGGTGAAGTTTGCACTAGTCAGGATAGTTTCGAAACAATGTTTGGTTTATGGTTGGGGGCCTTCATTGAGAGTCTACAGGGTGATTTGTCCGATACGACCGATTTTTCTTTTAATCATAACTTTGGTATGGCTTGATCAATCTTGATGAAATTTTCAGTGTAGATTGTCCACCTTCAATAATTCCAACAATTTTTCAAAAATACAGGGTGGGAATTATGATAAGTTCAGATTGAATTTGCAGGTTGAAAAAACACCCTGTACATTCCGTTTTCAAAAATTCGCTACCTGCTTCAGATTCTATCATAAGTCTACATTAATGGAGAGTTTTATTTTTTTGGCACACGTCCAGTTTTTCTAGAAATTTTTTTTAAAGATAAACAATATCGTTATTTCGCTCCAAGGCAGTGAGAATATTCTGAACTGGATAGTAAATCTGTATCGTCCAATGATACAAAACTCCAATAGATTTGGTGAAATATTTTCCAAAAAACTCAGGTAAATTTCACTATTCAATCTTTCCGCAAAAATGTGAGGGCCAACTAAATTTTCGTTCCAAGCCAAATATTGGCAGAAAATCTGTGTTGTATATTATTACTTTTTTTCAAATGCGGGTTGTCTCTTTGCCCATTCATGGGAATTGTGGATATTAAAAATTTCATTCTTAGTGAACATAGCCTCGTCGCTAAATAGAATACGAAAAATAGTTCGTTGGTGACTAATAACCCAGTGACAAAATTGTAATCATTGGGGCAGATCTTGTGGCAACAGTTCTTGAACCTTTTGGTAGTGGTATGGGTGGAAGTTTTCTTTCTTCAAAGTTTTACACAATTTGCTCTGCGAAATTCCTAATTCGGTACTAATTTGACGAGTACTTATACACGGTTCCTCCTCCACCCGTTCAACAATTTGAGTGGAAATTTCATTTTGAGTAGGCCTATCAATGTGCTCTGCCTTACTAGGATATTGCCCATGTTCTTTGGAATAATGAAATACTTGTCCAAAAGTATCTTCATTTGGTTGACGTCGGTTGGGAAATCGTCTTTGGTATTCCCTTTTGGCTTTATTTTCATTTCGTTACGAAAACCATAAACAAAAATCATATCTGCATATTCCGCATGAGTAAATAATTATGGAATGTTGAATTACACTTCTTGTGGCAGATTATTTATCTAATATTCTAATTCTGTGGTTCACTGTGATGGTAACCATGGATCTTAATGAATTTGATTCAAATTGAGATTTAAGATTCATGGAAAATTTTCTATTTGATAAAAACTATTTTTTATACATTCGTGATTCAATATTTTAACTACTTTTTTAAGACCATAAGTGAGTACATTTTTGAAAGAAATTACTTTATGTTTTAGGAATACTCTCTTCATAGAAAACCGGAAGTGTGCCGAAAAACACCTGAATAATGAATTAATTTTATGTTAATCCTTAGTTTTGCTTTTCTGTTGTTTCGAATGTTAATTCGGTGTTAGTAGTAGTAGTAGATTTTTTTGATTCACGTACGTATAAAGAAATTTTCTGAATTATATGATTTTATACATCAGAATATGAGCTATCAAAAATGAATTCCGAATTTGGAAAAACTACTTTAGCACTCAGGAAGAGCTTTGTATCATTGGACGATACAGATTTACTATCCAGTTCAGAATATCCTCACTGCCTTGGAGCGAAATAACGATATTGTTCATCTTTAAAAAAAAATTTCTAGGAAAACTGGACGTGTGCCAAAAAAAATAGAAACGCTCCAGTAATGTAAACTTATGGTAGAATCTGAAGCAGGTAGCGAATGTTTGAAATCGGAATGTACAGGGTGTTTTTTCAACCTGAAAATTTCATCTGAAGTTATCATAATTCCCACCCTGTATTTTTGAAATTTGAATTCATTGAAAGTAGACAATCATATTGTTCTACACTGAAAATTTCATCAAGATTGGCCAAGGCATCTCAAAACTATGAATAAAAGAAAAATCGGTCGAATCGGACAAATCACCCTGTAGACTCTCAATGAAGACCCCCAACCATAAACCAAACAATGTTTCGAAACTATCTTGACTAGTGCAAACTTCACCTAAAATCTGACGGTCTCCTCCGGAATCACTCTGTATATATATATATATATATATATATATATATATATATATATATATATATATATGTGTTCAGAAAGATTTCCGCGGTCGGAAGTATTTGAAAAAACTTGGTTCTCGAGATGAACCGCGTAAAAGATTTGAAAAATCTCTTAAGATTTTTTCAAATCTTTTACGCGGTTTCATCCGAGGAACCAAGTTTTTCATATATATATATATATATATATATTATATATATATATATATATATATATATATATATATATATATATATATATATATATATTATATATATATATATATATATATATATATATATATATATATATATATATATATATATATAAATATATATATATATATATATCTATATATATATATATATATATATATATATATATATATAATATATATATATATATATATATATATTATATATATATATATTATATTTATTCGAATTATTTGTTGCCTGTGAACTATTTCTAATCTCTGATAATTATTAGCATTAACAGGCTTGTTGAATCTTAAAAAACTCGATTTTATTAAAAAGTTGACGTTTCGCCACGACATTCGTGGCTTTATCAAAACTTTTTTGGAAAAAGTTTTGATAAAGCCACGAATGTCGTGGCGAAACGTCAACTTTTTAATAAAATCGAGTTTTTTAAGATTCAACAAGCCTGTTATTGCTAATAATTATCAAGAAATTATATATATATATATATATATATATATATATATATATATATATATATATATATATATATATATATATATTTTATTTATATATATATATATATATATATATATATATATATATATATATATATATATATATATATATATATATATAAAACAAGTAGAGCAGAATTATCGGTATAGCCCGCTTATATGGAAGCAGCCGTTGACACGTGTTTCGGACTCTTTGGTCCTCATTAGAACGGCGTAGCCAAGCATTGGATTGAAAACTTGGAGATGGAAATAGCACAACAAACGAAATCCCTGCTACGGAAGGACACGTCACACATTTTGTGGCTTATTGTTTGAACTCTCCGGTTTGGGAGATTTGGGGCAAACTTTGCCACGGAGGCGATTAATGCCATCCGCGAGATCTCAGACCGAGTAAGTAAACAACAACAAAGAAATTAGTCGCGGGAAAATATTAAACAAGTAGAGCAGAATTATCGGTATAGCCCGCTCATATGGAAGCAGCCGTTGACACGTGTTTCGGACTCTTTGGTCCTCATCAGAACGGCGTAGCGAAGCATTGGATTGAAAACATGGAGATGAAAATAGCACAACTACTACTCGGTCTGAGATCTCGCGGATGGCATTAATCGCCTCCGTGGCAAAGTTTCACCAAATCTCCCAAACCGGAGAGTTGAAACAATAACTTCTAATGCGTGATTGTCTTCCGTAGCAGGGTATTTCGTTTGTTTTGCTATTTTCATCTCATCATCAAGTTTTCAATCCAATGCTTGGCTACTCCGTTCTGATGAGGACCAAAGAGTCCGAAACACGTGTCAACGGCTGCTTCCATATAAGCGGGCTATACCGATAATTCTGCTCTACTTGTTTAATATTTTCCCGCGACTAATTTCTTTGTTGTTGTTTACTTATATATATATATATATATATATATATAATATATATAATATATATATATATATATATTATATATATATATATATTATATATGTGAAATAATGGATGAACATGTTGAATGTATAATTTCAGAATAAAATTTGTTGGAATCAGCAATAAAAAATTCGATTTCTATAGAATAGTTCATTTCGATGATTTACTTTATTCGAAATTGTAACTAACCTTTGTCGCATTCAACGACTTGATCGGAAGAATTGGTATTTAGGAGTATAAGTAGTTCGTTCCGGTCTGAATACACGGTTAGACATAAGTAGTCACGAGCCACCTTGTCTATCGTTGTATGGATCATAATAAGGCTAAATCTAAAGTTTTTCGGTGTTCCTACTTAACGCTACGGTCATAGCAAACATATAACAGTACATTATATTGTTCTATTTGAGAAGAGGGTGGTTATTTCAGTATGATGTTGAAGAATCTGCTTGTATTTTAGGTTATTGGATTGGCGTTGTACTTAAAATTATTTGGTTTGTTGTATATGTAGGTATATATCGTACGTAAATTATTCATGTCAATTATGGTATTTAGTGGACGGCATTTTTTATTTCCATCATTTGAGTGTATTCATAGGTCAAAATTTAACCATTTATATATACAATTATTCTTCAAGTTTATGTTTGTGCTCGTTTCTGTGTTCAATGCTCCGCTTGAAGTTGTGCGATATAAAATTAATTACAATTTCTGCAGAACATAAATATTTTGTTATTTGGAAAAGTCTATTTCACACGACTTTGATTCAATAAAGTTTAACCTTCATTGAACAAAATGATGGTCACTTTTGATACGTATTGTTTTTCGTGAAAACATATTTTTTTCTTCCATTTTGTACTCATTTGAATGCTTTCATTCATGAAAATGAAACACAATAGAGTACATAAACTATACACATTCGACTATTAATCGATGAGAATGCAAAATTTATCATAAATATTGCATAACTTTTTGAACCAGATAAGTCAAATCGATCTAAATATTTCAATTTAAGAGAATCTGTTGAAATTAATCATGAACAACTCATTCGAATTTGAGCATTCTCGGTTTCTTTCCTTTGCGGTTGTATAGTGTGGAAAAACCTAAAATTTTCTCTCCTCTAATGCTTCTGCAGATTGAGTAACAGTGTGGAAATTAGGTACATGACTCAAGGTGATATTCAGGTACGACCACAGCTGAACTGGGCCGCCGGCTTTCCTCCGATGGCCTGATTCAATTTTTGACTCGCTTGCCTAGGCCTGCCTATTGGAGCTTTCGACCCAATATTTGGTAGAAATTTGAAATTTCATGTGCATTCTACTCTTATTTGCGGCAGTGAGCAACCCACATACTTGAGACATAAATATTGTTGATCAATGTTCAGAAATAATTCGTTATGTGAACGACAATAAAATATATTAGCGATTGATAAGACTAATAAACTGTAACTCTGGCAAAGGAAAAAACATGTTTGTAGTTGTGGCTTCTTCTTCTTCGTAGCTTACAATCCAGAGCGGTTTTTTGCTGACTTCACAATAGTCCTCCAACGCTGTTTGTTGTTCATGTCATCAAAAGGATTTTGGGTGTCCATTGGCCTTAGGTCTTTTGCATTATTGTCTCTCCGTCGTAATCGTGGGCGGCCTAGGGATCTTTTACCAGCTAGTGCTTCCCCCATACAGATTCAACAGTGCGACTATCCGGTAGCCTTCTCAATTTTCATGTCAGGACAATGTTAGGCTCTCCGTACAGGTCTTCCAGCTCCCTATTTGTACGGATTCTGTATCTTCCCGTTACTCTATCTACGATTAGACCATATACTTTCCTAAGTACCTACTTTTCGCTCAAAAACTCGGAAGGGTTCTTCATTTGCCACGGTTAGCGTTTATGTCTCACATGCGTACATCACAACCGTTCTTTTCATTGTTTTGTATATGTTTAGCTTTGTACGTCCTGATGTTCGTTTTGATTTTAGGAGATTTGGAGATGCATAAAGGCATTTGTTGTCGTTTTGTATTCTACAGTTAACTTCTTCCGTCCTATCAGTGTCATCTAATAGCGTTGTTTCAAGATATTTGAATGTTTTGACGCGTTTGAAGTTGTAGTCGCCTATTGTATTCTGTCTCTGATCTGGTTGTTTCTGGTGGAATACATATATTTTGTTTTTTCTTCGTTAATCTTGTGCCCTATATTTCTGGCATGTTTTTCGAAGTTGTTGAATGTACCTTGTACCTCCAGTCTGATGTTTCCAATGATATCAACGTCATTCGCAAATCCCAGGATTTGCACCACTATTTCGAAAGGCCGTCATTGGAGCGCAGAATAGTAGCGGTGACTTTTCTGAGGCAGTCGTTGATATCAAACACATCTGAGAGATTTTTTTCAGCTCTAACTTTGCTTTTTGAGCCGTCGTTGGGTAATTTTAATGAGTTTTTCCGGAAAACCAAGTACATTCAGCGCCTACCACAGCTTCACACTACGGATAGTATCATAGGCCTTGAATCAACAAATAGTTGGTTGAGGTCACGGCTAGATTCCTAACATTTCTTCATTAGTTGTCAGATGGTGAATACTTGGTCTGTGGTGGAGCGCCCTCCACTGAAACCACACTGGTATTCACGATTTTTTCAGCGTATGGTGTGAGTCTTTCCAGGAGTATAGTGGCAAATATTTTATACGGCGTGTTTAGTAGCTCCTTACCTTTATATTTGTTATATTTCATTTGGTCTTCTTTTTTTATGTATGGAGACGATTACTCCTTCCTTCCATTCGCTTGGTATTTCTTTTGAGATCCATATAGCTTATCAGTTAGTGAAATTATTATTACTTAGTTCCAGGGAGGCTTGTTGAATTTCTTCTTAGGTGGGCAAGATATCCAGTGTTTCGGCTATCTGCAGGATCGGTGTGTAGATGTTGTTGAGATTAAGGATATGTTTGAGTGTTTCTTTCAGGCATCCATGACTTCTAGGTAGTTACTTATGAGTTTGTCCTCTATTGTTCTCAGGAAAACAACCTTTCTTCATGTCCGTTATTCCTCTGAAGTATGCCCTTGTATTTTCGTTTTGTCTGTGCTGCTCTATTTCTTAGAGTTCATGTTTTTTACTCCTCGATTACTTCCTGGTTGTTGTTCTCAGGTTGTACACTTCTATTGTTCTGATAGTTCAGTTCTGTAATATTCGTTTTCTGGCATTGTTTCTCTCGTCGATTGCTCTAGAGCATTCATCATCGAATCAATGTATCCTTCATCATTTTGGTTGAACTCCTAGTATCATTTCTGTTTTACTCTTTGTAGTTTCTTTGAGATTACTTCATCTTTCCTCTACTGTGCCCTCGCTTAATTCATTGTCTCTGATTTCGATGCTAGCTTGTGCTAGCCCATACTGTGTCGTCGTTGCTTCGTTTTTCAGTTTTTCTGTTTACTTGTTTGGTTTGTTTTGTTGCTGAGCATCGAGATTCTAGGTCTGATTTTCGCTCTCACCAAAAAGTCGTCCTAGACCGCGTCTGCTCCCTTCAGACTTCGCACATCTAAGCAGTTGCTTGCATGTCTTGTATATATGAGTATATGGTCAATTTGATTCCGTGTTCAGCCTCATTATATACCCATGTCTGTTCGTGTATGTTTTTGTGCTCATACAGAGTGCATTTGATGCTCAAATTAGGATATGTTGTTGCAAAGTCTATTTATCTAGTACCGTTATTATTGCTTTGATCATGGAAGCTATGGTTTCCGATGATTGGTTTGAAGACTTTTTGTCATCAAATTTATGCGTTGAAGTCCCTGAGAATTAGTTGCATGTCCTATCTGGGAAGAGAACCTACCAAGTGTTCTAGTTGTTCGTAAAATAGACCTTTTTCTTCCTCAGTTTTTTCCTCAGTGGGTCCATGCGCAGATATTAAAAACTAGTTTAACCATAAAAGTCCTAACCGGATTCGTCATTCGTTGTTTGGATAGAACTCTATTACCATCTTTGATTGTTTGATCTGATATTCCGGGTCTATACCAATTAAAAATATTCCATGTACCAATATTTATGTCATAAGTGGTTGCATGATATAGCTAGTTATACTGGGAACACTACTGAAGGGACAGAAAACATTCAAGGACTGTATAATGGTTTTCCAAAATGGCTCTGAAAAGATTCTCCTGACCAAATTCATGTTTGGTGCTATGAACATGTTGGTTATAGGAGACATTACAAAACTAACAGTCCTTGTCGTTTACTTATTTGGGCTTATCAGCAAAGTAGCAGTATTTGCAGATGATCCCATTTAGGAATGAACGTATGGAATGATGCATCAACAAGTAGCTTTGTTAATAATATAGGAGAGGTCAGGTCGTGGGCCAAAGATAAAGCACAATTAAAAATTTTTTGCATGCAAAACGGTGTTTATGTTGAGTTATGTCAATTATCATATGAAATTGCAAAATCCAAAAACTTCAAAGCCGAGGTTCGATTTGAAGCACAAACTCTGCTTGATGGTCTTTCAAAATATGAAACTATTATTGATGTTATATTACTTAGAAAAAATTTTATGCTTACTATTCATCTTTCGGAGTATTTGAAAATTTCTGGTATGGATATTTTGCAAGGATTCCGAATGGTACTTGATATTACAGGAGCATTGAAGTTAGTGTCCCGAGACTTTCAGAAAATTAGCGAAGAAATTGAAGGGTTTATTCAAAAAATATATGATCAGTTTTTTGAACGCTCCATCCTTCTGGAAATTAATGTAAGTACAGATGTGCATCCGAAGAAGTAGAACGAACTGACAAATTTGAGTTTGAGATTTTAACGTAAAAATAGATATATTCAAGATTTTTCTGATCTTTCGGAAATGCCATAGAATGTTTCATAAAAATATTGTGAAAATTCGACAAAATTTCATTCCGAAGTCACACTAGATAACCTACAAATGCAACTTTTAGTTTTTTGTTCCAAATGGAAAAATTTGTCATCCGCATTACCAGAAGCCTACACTTTGGAAGAATCTGAATATGATGTTGAAACTGAAGGTTGTGTTGATCAAACATTTTGCAAAAAATGCATTTTTTGCTATTATGTCTCACAAAAATGTAATTTGTATACAGAAGCTTACCCTGATCGCGGTATATTAATATTTATTAACGCTTTTTATTTCACAAGTTGCATGCGAGAGGACCGTTACTAAATTGACATTTATTTTGAATAGAGTTATAAACCGTATGTCTCAAGATAATGTGTAAGTTGTCAAGTTAATGTCTTCTGAAAAATATATTTTACTGTCAGTTGAATTTGATGAAATTTTACATAGTTTGACATATAAGTCTAAAGTTTTCAGAAACTTACTTGCAGTGTTAGATGTAAGTAAATATAGATAAGGTATGTTTGTTGAAACAATTTCTGTTTTACTGTGATTTTTGTATCATCATAATTTTTTAGGTAGTTACATATCTATACGAGAGTCTACATTTTATGTTCATTAGTTCTATTATGTTTTATTTTTTATTCTATGTTATTGAAAAATTGTACCTATTTATTTTGTAGCATCTATGCTTTAATAAAAATCCGTTCTATTATTGAAAAATTAATTCGTTTTTATAAATCTGTAACAATACAAGTAGTCGACATTTTTTCGTTGGTTCGAAAAATATAACGTTATTTGTTTAATTGAGCCTGACCAAACTAGATGAAATTTTTACTAGGAAGCCTGCTTGGGGAAATACGCCAGGAACGTTTTGTACATCCAGTCGTGGCACTGGGTACGACTCATTTTATGTTCTAGATTTTTCTGTAACCACAATGCTCTTTCCAGAGAATTCAGTTTTATCAATAAGCAATACAAGTTGCCGAATTGTTTTGTACAATGTAATTAATTATTTTCTTGTGAAATTGTCTTGATTTGTGTATTTGTATCGGCAATTGCTCAACTAAATTTGCATACTAAAGGTATCAAGCAGAAAATAATTTACAATACATAATCAGTCATAATAAGCAGAGCGCATTGGATTTGTAATTCTTTCATCTGTAGTTTCTAGCATGGAATATACCTAATATAATAGTAAAGATATTGAATTTTCTACATAATTTCAGGACAGCAATGGCATTCAAGAAGAAAAATGCTGACTCCAGCATTTCACTTCAAAATTCTACAAAACTTTATGTACCTTCACTCGTGAAAGCAGGCATATGGTTCAAATCATAGAAAGCCATTTGAACGAAGTAATTGATATTGTGCCAATGGTAGCTAATTTCACACTGAATTCGATAAATGTGGTGAGTAATTGTCGAATTTTGGTTTATCTTGAAGTTAGCTTGTGCTATGGTTGAAATTAAGGTATCGATATTCAGAAGTATGTTATCTTTTCAACATTATTCGCAGCAAGAAATAAAAACATTGGATTACTTTCATTTCGACCTGAAGAAACCTGTTGGTTTCATATTGAGAATATAGCAGAATACAGCTTAGTCAGAAATTCTTAAACAATATCATATCAAATCTGAGGAATCATAGTTTGACTTTTCTTTGTCGACTTTTTTCTGTCGATCATAATTTGACGCAGCAGTATAGCTAAACGATCTCTCGAATATTCTGTTTATGAACTAGTGTTGTTATGGTTCAGGTTTAAGGGCAGTCGTCGGTTGGAATATCTTCCTAACGTTTCGCTAGCATGGATGGCGAACTTCTTCAGAGGTCGTTTCATCTTCGATTCTGGATGTGGACTGACGAATTCTTTTCTCAATATTTCTGTGTAGGAGGTACATTTTTGTTTTCCAGCTAAATCATTCAATTTTGGTAAGTTATGAGGTTTTGTAACCTTCTTCACCCTGGCTTTATTTAATTGATTTATCTGACATTTACATTTATAATAAAAGACTAGTTTTCCTATATTTGGGGAGAATGCGACTGCGGCCGACTTTTGCTACTAATTACGTGCCATTCGGTCTGAGGTCAATATATTTCAACCGATATTAGATGGTAAGAGAAACCACAGAAAACCTTAACCAACGCAATGTACAGAATAATCTTAATGTGTATATATATTCATAAAAAATGGATTGACAAAGATGAATACAATTGCTGACATTTCACTCGCGTTAACCGAACCGCACTCGGTTTTTTGGAGACAGATTTTCGCGCACTTTTCATTCAGTGGATTTGGAGGAGTTTGTCCTCTAGGTGGTTCTATGACTTCGTCAGGAGGATACTGACGCACTTGAAGGATTCTGAAAGGAGGGAAACGAAATATTTTCTTGGGCTTCGATGTTTGGACCGTTCAATGTACGATGGGCGTATCGAGCTTGGAGATTTTGGAGGTGTTCGAAAATGGGGGGAAATGTTACGTGTTCGTGTACCAAGTATGACGGATAACGTCTGTCTAGACGGAAAATACTACGGCAGATTGCTCTCTCCAACTGCCTATATGCTACTACTGATCTTATGAACGTTTTGTACTTGTGTAACAGAGTTTGAGAATTACATCCTCGAATTCTGCCTCTTAGAGCATATAGAATGTCAGATCTGTTTTCGACTTTTTTGAGTGTGTTTTGAAAATGGGGTCTCCAATTTATTTGTTGATTGAATGTAAAGTAAATAATGTCCTCCTGCAGTAAGAGGTTTCCACCCCATAACCTTAGTCGGACGTTGTTTTTATTGAATTCACGTGATTTTGTGTAATTTGGGTGATGGAAAAGCATTGATTGTGTTTTACTTGGGTTAGTTGATGTTCTCCATTTGCTCGCCGATGTACTGATCTGGTTCTGCGCTATGCGGTTGCATAGTGTCGACGTCCTCGCCATAGTCCATTTCGCCGTGTCATCTGCAAAAAGCGAAATCTGTATATCTATATTTAAATCATGAGGGATATCATATGTGAAACTAAGGTAGAAAAGAGGAGCGAGAATCGAACCTTGTGGAATTCCCGCTCGGGGAAGGAATGGATCGGACAAGAATTGTTGTACTTTTATTCTGATGCTGCGGTCGAAAAGATAAGAAACTATGAGTTAAAAAAGATGGAGGGGGAATTGGATATCCTTGAGCTTCCGAATCAGACCGGCTTGCCAGACCTGATCGAACGCTCTCTTGATATCAAGAAAATTAGCGTCAATGTAGTCACCAGTATTCGAAGCTTTTGTTACATCGGTATGTAATTTCAAAGGGGATCAGAAATGCTACGTAAAGGCATGAAACCATGTTGAGTGTTTAAAATGATATTACATGCATTGACAAAACTTCTGAGTTGCTTGCAGGTAATTCTTTCGAACACCTTGCCAACGAAATTCAGAAGAGATAGGCCTGTAATTTTTGGGGATGTGAGATTTTTGAAAAGTTTGGGAATGAGAACTGTTGTGGCCCCTTTCCACGCATGTGGAAAATGATACAGTTCGAGGCATCGGTTGAAGATTTTGGATATGTTTTACATCGCCTCGGAGGGAGTTGGCGGAGAACGGCATATGATATTCCGTCGCCGCCTGGAGCCGTGTTCTTGCCCGAATGAATGGCCTCGGCGACGATATCCAGATATATTGGCAAAATGAGTGAAACGTCTCCGTTCAATTGGATTCCGGAATTAATTTTGCTGATATTTTCAAAGTTATGTTTTAAACTTAAATGATTTTAATTATCCAAAAGAAGATTTTGTGAAATTTGGAAAATATTTCCGAGATGTTGTTTGGAAAAATTTGCGTTTTTCACAGGTTTTATTATAAATTGGTCATCTGGTTATTTTTAAAGGAGTATTTGAACTTTTCTAGATCCTGAAAGAATTTTGAATTCACAGACAGAAATCTTTGCCATTTCTAAAGTCAAGTTTCGACGTAGCGTCGGACCACTTTTCTTCTTTGAAACGGTTGTTCCAAGAAATAAAAGACATTGTTTTTGTTTCAGAGGGCGGTTCATCTTTATTGTTTTCTCTAGAGCAGAGGTGTCGAACATAAGTGTTCTGAATTTGTGGCTGATCGGAAGATTTTCTGCTATAAGGTTACGGAACTGTTACCAGTCCGTGTTCTTGAAATCCCTGAATGTAATTAATGAAGGTTGTAGTGGGGGAGAAGACAAAGTGGAATTGACCAGAACTGAAAGGTAGACGGGTGTTATCGTTTGCCCGATAAAGCACGAATCCTCAAAATAACGAATAAGATCTGGCGTAACCAGAGTATGGTCGGTTATGGATATACCGTTATGGTTGATGAATGTAGGAGTTGTGTTATAACACCCCCATAGATGAAATTCTATGGGGCATTCGGATACAATATGACCATTTCTGTTCGTTCTTGTATTCACAAATTGAGTATTTCTGACGTTGAGGTTTCCAAGCAGTATAGAGGTTGGGATTGTCGATATATATAGCAGAAAATCCACCGGGATAATATCGCCAGGGGTAGTAACTAAATATAGTTACTGTTAAGTTATTCAAGTGGAGCCTTGCAGCTACGCTCTCTAAATGTAGGAACTCATTAGGAATTGTAAATATAGTAGATGCAAAAAAATTTTAATAAGTAACGCGGTGCCACGTATGGCTCCGAGTAGACTATGCGTTGAAATATATTGTAATTACTGATAGAAAGAGTGGGGAAACCCATGGTTTGAGTTATAGAGAGGATGGATATATTATGATTTGAGTTATAGATAGGATGGATATAATATGATTACGCGGCGTAGACCGCAAGCGTTAACAGTGCCTAATGTGAAATCCGTTTATTCGGGGATCGAAGAAATTGCGGATTCTATCGATTCGTCCAACTCGAGAACGATGGGGGCCATGGTAATTGAAATTTTACCGCCGCGATAATTAATTATTGCAGTGCGATTTTCGAAAATGCTGGGGAATTCAGTAATCACCTTAGTGATAATTTCACGTTTATCGGGGAATATATCAGAGAGGGTCTGAGTAATGAACCGAATCATGGAATTGATTCGGGCGAAATGTTTGCATTTTGGGCGATCACGATCGTATGTACTATACTTCAGGACTTGTATTGGGGTGATTTTATGGGATTCTGTAGGAGGTTCCCAGCGTTTAGGGCTGTTTATGTCCCACGCCGGGTGATCACCTCTACAATTTATGCAAGTTGGATTTTTCAAATTTGGGCAAAGAATATTTTTATGACTGCCACCGCAAGAGGCACATGCTTAGCGACACAGTCGAGGCGATCGTGGCCATTCTTTGAACTAAGTGAACAAAATTTGGAAATTGGAAGCGTAACTTTTGACGGTTTCAGTTCATGTGTACGACCGTAAATCGACAAACCATTGGGTAATAGTTCGTTCATCGTGATATTGTAAAAAGTGGGTGACTTTTATGAAAGTCGTTTGTTTATTTGTAGCTCTGGGAGTTATTCTCCTGCATTTGTGTAAATCGATTCTCTGAGATTTTAGGGCCTGGGTGACTTCCTGGACAGAGTTACTTATGTCAATGTATTTGACAACACAAGAGTGGGCGACGCTCTGATGGATTTTTTGTTGTACAGTTGCGATTTAGAGAAGATAATGTAATTGGCGGAGTGCCAACTAAATTTTGAAGGGTTTTTTTTTGGAGTCCTGAGGGCTGGGGAAGTGCACTCGATGAGCGCGGTTTGGTTGAAGTTGACTTTGAGATTACTCAGAGTGGTAGTGGATTGGGAGGCGGCGAGGGGCTTTTTATGGGCACCCGCTTTAATGGCGGTGTTAGGCATACGAAGGTGAGATTATATATAGCAAATGGTAAATGTGGAATGAATGAATAAATGGAAAAGACTTACTCGATATACATAACAAAACACTGTTCACATGACTAGTTTTCACTGGAGTCAATGAGCGATGACGTGTCTGGATTTATAAAATTCTTTTCGCCTTCGTTGACCGATGATAATTCAAAATTATTCGGAGTTTGTCAGAGTTGTTACTGCGAACAAGCTGTTCTTCTACAGAAAATCATTCATTTGAATGAAAAAGTTTT
>JARQZK010003143.1:0-47821 GCA_030704885.1 Cynegetis impunctata | reverse complement strand
TGAAGTTTAATTAAATTTCTGAACGAAATGACAAATCGGTTGCATTCATTTTTTATTTTTTATTTTTCAAATTGAAGTTTGACACTTATTTCGTTACGTTAAATTAATTTGATTTAGTGTTATTTTATATCAAGTGAAAGTAAAAAAGAATAAATTTCACTCAAATGGCTTATATCTGTTTTTTTATTGACGGATTTATTGTCTTGATAAATAAAGGCCATTTCTAAGAAAGATCTTTTTGAAAGATGTGATTCTCTTGCAAGAACAGTTGTTGAAAGGTAGTTCATCTGGTGGTCACAATCATTGACATGTTTAGCTAAAGCACATCTCTCAGGGTGTAATCTACTATAACTCTCACCTATTCTTGCAGCTTATGTTATGGATGAATTGCTAGACGCAGTGATTCCATTACTCTCTTTTAACTTATTTTTCATCAAAAAATATGTGGATGATATAATATTAGCTTTACCTAATAATGGTATAACAGAAATTTTAGATACTTTCAATAGTTACGACCCATTCATTCAATTCACAATCGAAACAGAAGACTCAGATCTTTCAGTACCTTTTCTTGATACAAAACTTATACGATCGGTTGATAACATAATATTGATTGATTGGTATAGAAAAGCATGCAGTTCAGGAAGGTATTTGAATTTCTTTTCTTATCACAAATTTTCGATGTGAAATTGTTAAAACAAATGTGAATTTGTTAAAACAAATGAAGAACAGAGTACTCAAAATTTCTGATATATCTTTTCATAACAAAAATTTGAATAAACTTCAAGAACTTTTCATACAAAATTCCTACCCACCATCTTTAGTCAAGAAAATTTTATTTAGCACATCCTTATCAGAAAATGACATTATCGGATAAAATAACAATTCTCATAATGAACTTGTTACAGATATGAGTCAAGTTTCAATTTTTTATGCCTCATTACCTTATATAAAAGAAATAACACCTAAACTGACCAGAATTTTTCAATCTTTCGAAAACATCAAAATTGCAAATAGAACAGTTATTTCAATGAGACAAATATATTCGAAAGTAGAAGACAAAATTCCTATTTTATCACTCACAAATATTGTTTATAATATCCCTTGTTATGATTGTGATAAGAATTATATTGGCCAAACAAAAAGACTATTAAAAGACAGAATCACTTCTCATAAGAGTGATAGTAGATTACACCCTGAGAGATGTGCTTTAGCTAAACATGTCAATGCATTGTGACCACCAGATGAACTACCTTTCAACAACTGTTCTTGCCAAGAGAATCACATCTTTCAAAAAGATCTTTCTTAGAAATGGCCTTTATTTATCAAGACAATTAAATCCATCAATAAAAAAAACAGATATAAGCCATTTGGAGTGAAATTTATTCTTTTTTACTTTCACTTTCGATATAAAATAACACTAAATCAAATTAATTTAACGTAACGAAATAATGTCAAACTTCAATTTGAAAATAAAAAAATAAAAAAAAAATGAGTGACACCGATTTGTCATTTCGTTCAGAAATTTAATTAAAACTTCAAAAATGTATCAACTTTTCTAATTTTTAACAAAATAGCATCATTTTCAATGTTTCTTATATCGTATTATCCACATATATGTAATTATCCTCACGATAGATTCTCCCTGATGATGGAATCAAACGATTCCGAAAAGCTTGGAAAAACTTCAAAAGAGTTTCCTTACATTGCTGCAGTCCCTACAAATAGTTTCCTCTAAACTAGTCAGCGACTACCCTCCTCTTATATATATATATATATATATATATATATATATATATATATATATATATATATATATATATATATATATGCATGAAATTGAGTGTTTGGTGTCAGGCATCATAAAAGGTTATGAAACGAAAAACTATCTTGGTACCAGGTCCAACTTTGCTAATCGCACCCATCTTAGTAAGCAGGCTTTCAAAGTGAAAACCTGCTAAAAACGGTTGGATGAAGTAACAAGTGACAGCGTACAATAGTGAGGACATCATAGCATAAATTATTCTTTAATTATATCAATTTGTAAGTTGCAAGTATTACATAAAGTGAACAAGGAAAATTCTTTAATAATTTTAAAAAAATTATCAAACAACTTTCCAAGGAAGCTGGTTATACGTATTCAGCAACGCAAAATCTGCATTCACAATCGAACGGTGAATTATAGAAATTGTCAAGTCACCTCGACTCAAAATCTGCATACAGCTGTTTCGATCTTATTAGATCTCATCAGTGCAGCTTATTTGACTCGGAGTGAATTAACAAATTTCTAATTATTGCCCAATACAAATCGTGGTCAGTAACAATGGATGGATACCAATCCAGAGCGCCATCCCACCAAAGATATTGGGAAACAACAATTCACCGCTTAGACTGAAAATGCAGAAATTCGTCGCTTAAACACGTACCTCCTGATATGAAGATATCTACTCTACAACAGTGGTGTATATGATTCCAAGGCACACTAACATAGTGATTTAAAACCTTTGGATATACTCACGAGAGCGCGCTCCGAATATTCTTGTCGCTTAGTACGCAAAATAAAACAATCAAATCATGAAAAACATACTAGTCGACCATGGTCAATTTCATACATTACATAAAGTGAACAAGGAAAATTCTTTAATAATTTTAAAAAAATTATCAAACAACTTTCCAAGGAAGCTGGTTATACGAGTATTTGGTGGGATGGCGCTCTGGATTGGTATCCATCCATTGTTACTGACCACGATTTGTATTGGGCAATAA
This sequence comes from Cynegetis impunctata, assembly GCA_030704885.1. Lineage (NCBI taxonomy): Eukaryota > Metazoa > Arthropoda > Insecta > Coleoptera > Coccinellidae > Cynegetis > Cynegetis impunctata. Next base: position 45,055 of record JARQZK010003143.1, on the reverse strand, counting down.
TTAGAAATTTGTTAATTCACTCCGAGTCAAATAAGCTGCACTGATGAGATCTAATAAGATCGAAACAGCTGTATGCAGATTTTGAGTCGGGGTGACTTGACAATTTCTATAATTCACCGTTCGATTGTGAATGCAGATTTTGCGTTGCTGAATACGTATAACCAGCTTCCTTGGAAAGTTAATTTTTTTAAAATTATTAAAGAATTTTCCTTGTTCACTTTATGTAATGTATGAAATTGACCATGGTCGACTAGTATGTTTTTCATGATTTGATAGTTGCAAGTAAACTAATTCACAAAAAATCATTACGTGTAATTTGGCCTGGAAAACTAACATTAATTCGGCTTAAAACTTCAGTCAATTATACCCTTCCGTATCTTAAACAATATACAAATAGCTGTCACTCCTCTCCGTGATGCCAAGGTACTTAAATCGAATTGGCTGTATATCAAGTTTACACCCGAAAACGATACTCTGGTCCTGACAGCCATATGTCGCAAAAACTTCCTCAGGACCCTCTTTAGAGCACTAACATTACAACCTCCATAACTCGACGAGTTACTTTATCACCTTTGCCATATCACTGTATCAAGTAAATTTGATGCTCTTTCGATAATAATGACATTTATTTGAACAGAATTCAATGAAGAATAATAAATCATGTTAACGGTTGCCAAGGAATCGAGGAGTTTTTTTTTTTTTGATTCATTTTTCGATATTATTTTGGAACAAAAGAAATAGTCTAAGAGCCCACGACACTAAACCTAGTTCGATAAGACTACCAGATGATATATTTATAATTAGTCACGTCATTAAAGGGAACACGCCAATCCATGCTCAATGAAAAAACTGCTACGTATAAAAAAAATATTTTTTTTTAAAAAATCAGTTTCTAGTATGATAAACTCCCAATTTTTCTTGTTCCTCGAATAGGAGAGTGATAGAAACGTAGGGATAATGCAGTTCGCAAGCCCCCCTGATTGGCTAATTAGTGGCAGCAGCATGATATACGAGCCTCGTATCTAGGTATTAGTATGATCGATCTCTCAAACCAAGCTCATCCGAAAGTCATCAATTTCTGTGTAAGAAACACCCACTGCTGCAGTGGAGAAAGTGGTTCTGCAGCCATTGAAGGGTCCCCTCGCGCGCTGCTTAGGCTCAATTAGTATTTCGCAGGAAGCGTTCCTTCCGATTTTACGTAGAATACACGTCCACGTCACATATGAATAATTTACGTGTCGTGATTGTTTTAAACATTAAATCGGCAAATTTATGTGATTTTATTCGAATTTTTCAGCATTTCAGTGTGATTGTTTAAACAATAATATGAGTGAGTATGAACGTGATTGGTGTTTTGAATTTGATGCGGGCAATGAACGAAGATTGGTTTTTTCCAATAATTGATCATTTATCATATATTTTTTAACAGTACGACAACATGAGTGTAAGAACATGAGTGTGAAAAAAACTATAATAAAGATTAGTATTAATTAAAAAATTCTTATAAACTATTTTATTCTTCCTGTATTATTTCTTATTATAGTATTTTCTTAGCTACTTTCGTCATCCCCAATCGAATACAACGAAATGAATTCATCTCACTTTTTTCTTCGGTGTCAACCGATATAGCCTATATGTCCAGAATAGTGGGTTGGTTGACTGTATACCCAGAGAGCTGCAGTTTCCCGCATCTCCCAGCGTAGTTTTCGAAATGAGCGTTAGGCAATGTGTGAATTGAATTCAGCCACATGCTGGTGACGTATATAGTGCGTATATTTTTTGTTTTCAAAGACCGAAAACATCTGGTATGTGCTTAAATCGAAGCCTTTTATTTTTCTCAAAAAACTCTTCATTCGAACAACTCCTGAATACAGCTTCTGGAAAAAGCACGAATTGCAACTTCCAGCGCTACAATTTTTTAACCGAGTTCATTTGTTGGTGAATTCTGTAGCGGTGTAGACTAAATTTCGTCTTCTAATTCGTCGATCGTTTAAGACGCGAAAACCTGTCTGCAATCGTTCATTTTTTCTAATATTTTATATGGGTCTCACTTTCCTTTCGAAAAACGCGCTGTATATGGTTCAGTTCTTCCTGTCTTTCCGTTTCAAAACGAGATTTTCTGTAGCACCCATAATATAACCATAATCCACTATTCTCAGGTTAGTGGCGAGTCGCCGATTTTTAGACACTTTTTTTTCGGAACCAATAATTTCAACATTTATTTACGTAAGTCATTCAAATTCAGTCAAGTTACAGTTTTTTTGCAAACGAAACAACGCATTTGAAATACCGAAGCGAAAGACGAACGTTATGACGTTTTCCACAACAAGACTAAGCAGGTATAATTCTAGCCAGTGTTACTTCTGCTGAAAAATAATTGCCCTAAACCTCAAAAAACCCCAGTCATAGATCTGCATCAAGATGTGAAAACTTCTTAGCAAAGAATAATTTTTAAAATAATTTTTATGAATGAAAGATTGATATATCACAAAATCTCCATCATTTTACATCAAAAAAAATGTTTATTATTTATATATAAAAATTATAAATAAATTCAACTAATTGATTACAATATTACTTTTTTGCAGAAATTACTTAATAATAAATGTTTATTCATTGAATAATTTTTATAACGATATATTTATTTATGAAACAACACAAAATGAAAATGGCTGAAATCGAATAAAAATCACATAATTTGCCGATTAATTTGTTTTAACATCACGACACTTCAAATTATTTATATGTGAACGTGAGACGCCTATTTCAACCGGTTAAATCGGAAGGAACCGGTCGCTTGCCGCAAAACTAAATGAAAGGCCTAATGCAGCCGCGCGGAGGGGACTTCATGGTGCAGCAACCCTTCTCCACTGTTTGGAAATGCAGCAGTGGTGTTTCTTAAAGGAATTGATGGACCTTTCGGATAGCTTGGGTTTTTTGAGGAGAATATCTACTAGACCTAGATACGAGGCGTGTATATCATGCTGCTGCCACTGATTAGGCCATCAGGGGGCTTGCCAGCATGATTATCGTATGGTTCTATCATCTCATATTTCGAGGAACAAAATAAAAATTAGAGTTTATCATACCTAGAAACCTGATTTTTTTTTTTTTTTCATTTTCTATGACGTAGGCCAGGTTTTTTTGCATTCAGCCCCCATCATGATCGGTGGTTCCCCTATTAATGACGTGACTAATTATAAATATATCATCTGGTAGTCTTATCGAACTAGGTTTAGTGTCGTGTGCTCTCCTACTAAAAATAAGAGACCTTTGCATGCCGACGATTTTAATATATAATACTAGCCAAGGGGAATAGGCAAATTCCCTCCCAAGAAAAAGGAGTCAAAAAACGGTTAAATTCGGTCCCAAATTTTGGGTTTCATCCATAAAGCTGTTGAACTAATAGCCAAACTTGTTCAACAGCTTTATGGATACCTTTTTCAAAATCGATTACAATTTCAGAAATATCTAATCGAACGCTATTTTTGATGCAGATTTCTATTACAATATTAAATAATTTTTGGTACGTTTCACTACGTTTGTTGGGTAATAGGGAAAAAATCAGAGGAATATAGTGGCCGTTATAATACCGGTGTATCGTAAAAACTGACAAAAAAAATTTTGGGCAGTAGTTAAATGTGCCATCTAAATATATTCGTCCGACTTTTCCGATAAATTCAATATTTGATTTACAAGAAAATACAGCGATTTGATCAGCTGCATCATTGAAAAGTAAAAAATTTTCACCTCTGGATGTTTCAATGTTGATCTTCGCCAAAATGTTGAAAGTTTGTTCAACACTAGTTGGCAATTGTGGAAGCAGTTTTCGACGAGCATTGAACAAATTCTTTCTTATTAACGCAACGTCTGATGTTTTGATTGTTGAAGGCAGATTGTCTTGAAGCTCCCGGTGGATGATTTTTGCAGCCTCCTCCGATAAATCACCAATAGCCTTTCTTTTGCAAGAAGTGCTTACAATTAGGCAGTCTAGCTGTTCTAAATTTGCATTATGGCAATTGCACAGTTACCTACATCATCCAGTTCACCCATACTAAGCAAATAAGATCGATACTTTTTATTTATACACGTCCACCGCTTTTCACCACTTTTTAATTTTTTTCGTAATCCCATACTGTTATTTTGATTTAACGGTATTCAGATGACAATTGAAAAGTCAGTGTTAACGGCCGCCGGCCGTTATAATTTTGTAACGGCCGGCGGCCGTTAAGAAATCACGTGTTCAAATATTTATTTCAAAACATCATTCTGGTTACAATGACAATTATAATAAAACTAACTATTTATTTATTTGAAAAGTAATTTCACAATTGCTATTATTTGAAATGTCTATCTTATTGATTAGAGATTTACTATCTATAGCAACACTACTTGTTTTACACATTTACCATTCCTATAACCAATCAAAAATGGCCAATTTTCCAGATTTCGACAGGTACGCAAATTCTATGGCGTATTGTTTGGTATAAAACGCAATGAGCATCAAAAGGAAGTCCTTCTTTGTGGAAATGTAACAAATACCAATTCTACTCGGCTATTCTATTGTTTGTTTTTAGGTCATGCCTCAATGTAACTCGAAAACTTTTGGGTACTAGTGCTTTTCAAAAGTCATCCAACTCAGTTTTACACACAGTTCTCACACGTCTACAGGCAGCCGATAAGAATTACCAGCACATTAATATACAGGTGAACCGTTTTCAAGGACTATCATGTCACATTGAAAATCTTCGTCACAACGATAGCTGAGTTTGGGAGATAAACCCTTTCTCGATGTTTCTGTTGTCTGCTCATAGAGAGGCTAATAAACATCCTCAGTTAACCACCTTTTACATTCTGCTATTAGCGCAAGAATCCCATATTTTTCAAATTTTCGAATGATATACTTTTTATAATATTCGCACCGGAGCTGTTGAGGTATTCTTTCCGGCCAAGTATAAAATCAACACTCAGCCATCGCGATATGACAAGCAATATGATCATCCTCATGCACTTCTCAATTTCCACAAATACAGACACGGATATGCATCGCAGAGTTTTTTTGTATGCCATCGACGCACAATTTCAATGCCATAGTCCGTCGTCACACACAGGAATATGTTGAAAGCAACAAAGGTAACTGACCTGTTTGGTATTAATAATAATATGCCGAACTAGTTCCATGAACAAAGAAAGTTTGCCAAAAACGTTTATTAGGCGTATATATACTTGCTAAATATCAGTAATTACGTAGGTTTTTCACGGGGTTTTGATTTTTTCTTCTCGGGAATGAAATCATTATATCTTCCAACTGGGATTACGAAAAGTGTCCTGTTAGAGCAGACACAGCGATATGGGCTTGAAGCGGCCCGATGAAGGATCAGAAAAATGAGATTTCGGTTAGTTTCAATATATTTCCATACTCAAGATCGCGCCATCGGATTACAATATCACACCTCGCAGTATCCGTTATTTGCTACATATCGTGCGCTTTGTTATCGTATTTAAATCAACTTATTTCAGACAGTTGCATGCCTCGGGATAGTTTACAAATGCAATATACGCGATTTTTCAGGCGAAAAGAAACGGGGAGTTTTTAAAATAAGCAAATTCAGTTATCGCTATCATTTAGTCCTAGAGTCACGTAATAATATGTTGTTCCATGAAAAAAAATTTTTTGCTTTCATGGCTTGGTCAGGCAGCTGTAACGGAGTGCGATTTTTTAGTAATTCTGGTCCGGTCATGACACGGCAAATAGAAACCCCTAATTCATAATCACCAATGACTTGAAAATTGTATCAATCTATCATTTCATTCAATATATGGTGCTGGTGTTCAACACAGCTATAGGTTAATTTTCGTTTTAGTCTCGTGCGATGAATCAAACAGTTTGACTCACACGCTCGGAAAGAGTAATAAGAGATACGCGATAATGAATTGTGCAGGTTACCCGTGTATGGTACATATAACGCACCTGAAAGACTCTAATAAGTAAGGCATTAGCTAAGAAGTCCCATTTAATATGAATCAATTTACTTGTTTTATACTACACTCTAAAAGTCGAAAAGCAGGTAAATTTTGTTGACTCAATCAAATTCGCTGTGGCTAGAGCATTAGAATTTTGAGATATGTTAGAGTAGACGCTGGGTGTCTAGTATGTTCGGCAAGGTACTTCCTTCACTGAAAGGAGTTCACGACCACGGGCGCCAGAACTCGGTCTGGGCCCATGAATCTTGTTTTTCAGAGGTTTCCTCATGGATAATGTAAACCTGCGCTTTTGCCATCACACTCACAAGGTGAACTGAGCTGGGGAACCAAGTAGCTTCAAGTCCAGTCTGAAACCATACCGCCTGTAGAGGAAAATTCGAGAAACTATGGACTTACTACTCGAATCTATCCTCACTATAAATAGACCACACCGTAATTTTGCTACACTCGAGCACCTTAAGCTTCTTAGATATGCTGCAGTAGGTGTCTACCAAATTACTAATTGTAGCAAGCACACATCTCTAGATTATGCCGCTGGATATAGGAAGATGTGAGTAATAAGACATAGACTGCAACCTTAAGACGACACATATGTTCTTGTCGACCCTCTGACTATGTCGTTCGAATTTTCCCATTTTAACAATATACTTCATCTTATGTACGAGATGAAGAAATACTCCATCTGTTCGTGTACGTATCACTTGCTATGTGAGGAGTGCACATGGTAGGCTAATTTATGAAGATGTACGCATTTATATCTACGCAAAGATGCCTACCTCCCAGCAGACAAACCGGAGCTGCGCCAAGAGCAAAGGGTTTGTCTGGAATGAATATTCGAACATCCATTGTTGCCTAAAAATAGTATGTGAGTGAATACAAGAATATGTGCCAACGACATCTTGGATGACCAGTATAATTTTCCCAGCAAAAACATAATTCGTGAGCTCTCTTGATTAGAATTCGTCAATAGGAAATCAGAAATTGAAATTCTTCAGCAGTTAAAACTTAAAATGATTAGTAAATAAAAATTGCGTACATAGGTAAACAAAAGTTACGTTCTGTTATGGTTCATATCGAAACCAAATGCAAAGACTCTTTTATTTGATGATCAAAACTAAATTTGGATTTACTATGTTGATTATCACAAAATATTTTGAAAAATATAACACTGCGATTGCAATTTCGGTCACCTAGAGCCCCAATTCATCGGGGCAGATTGAGCGGTTAAGAACTTCTGGCCTGAGCGCAAATTGACAATCGCAGTGTGTATAACTATTTTCAAAAAATACTTTTGATGATACATCAACATATGTAAGATGCCATAATTTAGTTTTGTTCATCATGTTAAATTATCACGTAGTAACGACGGATTCCATCAACTCTTTTATTTATTTCGACACATAAATGGTATTTATATTAATTTTGGATCAGTTGATGAAAGCAATCAATTATACCTACATAAGAATATTATTTACTATGTATTAGAAAACACCATCCAAGTTATATTTTTACTCCTAATATTCTCAACATATTGATATTTTAGTTTTAGGCGTCTAGAATATTTTCTACAATTGTATAATCATCTGCTGATATCTTCACTAACATAAAAACTAGACATCAATTTTATTATATGAAGCAAATGGGGTGGCTCCCATTAGCATAATTAAAAACCTCACTATTTGTAGAAAATGGAAGTTTATTGATAGAACAGTCGCACTAGTTTAACGTCAGATATGTTAAATCGATATGAAATTCGATTTTAGAATTTCAAGAACCTGTTATTGATGATCAAAAATATAGCATTGAAGAAATTTATGAAACGTAATCAATAATAAAACGATGAAATGAAACCTGAGTTACATCAGAATTGATTCAATTCCTTTCATAAAAACCAATAAAACTTTTTACATAATCTATTAAATTTAAAAACCGAAAACAAGCATTCAAACAAATCGTTCACACAATCTCTAGTTTCAACAAGTAGAAAACAACTAGTAATTTATTTCTTACGAATTTATCTTGTTATATATAAAATCAATGATAATGAACAATTTTTGTCACTAACATAAATAATTTTTACAATATTTTGAATATATTAATATAATGTTTAATAATAACAATTTACACATTTATTTAAAGAAATAACGCATGACGCACGTTTCGATGGAACTTCACCTTCTTCAGATGCTCATGGCAAACTAACTATGTCTCTCTGTTATATCGAACACAAGAAATAAAGAGATGACAAATTGTGTAGAAGGGTAAATAGAAGGATGACAAATAATTATGAGAATAGGAAAAAACAATTCTGAACTACTTGTCAGGTAGTTCGGTAATTTTGAAAAGATTGAGAAGGGGGCTTGAATTATGATCGATTTGGCTATTCAAGAGGAGACCGGAATGTTTGTATTTATTTATCTGTAATGATAATATAAAAAATTAAGTTTAATTCCCTTACTTTCAGCATTTAATATTTTAAAATCGAAATTGAATGTGTGATTTTCTTGGATTAAATGGTTTGCACAATGTGAATCCGACTTTTGATTAAAAAAATTGTATTCTGAAATTCTAGTTTGAAAACTTCTAAAAATTCCACCAATGTAAAACTTATCACAATTATTTTATTACTTTATTTCTTGTTTTCGATATAACAGAGAAACATAGTTAGGTTTGGATAAGGCATCTGAAGAAGGTGAGTTCCACCCGAAACGTGCGTAATGCGTCGTTATTTCTTTAAAATAATGTGTAATTGATTATGTATTAAACCGATTGTTTAATATGGGTATATTATGTTACACCATTGTATCAGGCCTAATTCCAATCAAAATTTTTGTTACCATACTAAATATTTTGTAGAAGATTGATTCTAAACTTGGTATCCTCAAATGAATACCATATAACAGTTGAACAAAGCTAAACTTATTTTAAAATAATGATTGAGAAACACAAGATACAAGTATTAGAAAATTAGTTGATCAAAGATATACATACATATTATACAAGAAATAGAGAAAAAACATTTAACGAAAACATAAGAACGAATAAAAGTTTAAAAAACCCAATATACCAAGCATGTATTTCGTATGATAAAGTACATAGTTTCATAAAAGAGGAAAAGAATAATTTCCAAATTCACAAAATTATTGAAGAGCCACCTTGGAATAAAATGAAGAATAAATTTGTAGCAAAAAAATGTTATTGTTGTTGAAAATAACGGATGATTTATGTTGTCATGAAAGTTGTTAATATATTTGAGTCATAACAGAATGTTTATTATATTTGTGTGTATGTTGTAATGGGTACTTCATTATGTTTATGCTTACATTCTGATATATAATAATGCTGTAATATAGAATATGAACACATTGTACCTCTGTTACCAGTGCTTGATCATTGCTTAGGAGTTGATTTGTAAATCTAATATTTGATTTATGGCAATAAAGGATTATTTCAACAAAAAAAAAGTTACTCTTCATAGGGAAACACTTCAATATAAAATCTTTTTTCGAAACGATTGCTATTGTCAAAAATTCAGAGAAAGTGTCCGTTTTGCATATTGCAGATGAAACAATTGAATATAGTCGAACCAGTTTACTTGACCTGCGTATAAAACTTTGAATTACTGAAAGGAAGCGTTTTCGTCGAGAATCCAAATTAACTGGCATATGTTTATCGTATTCGGAATCACAAAACGGTACATGTTTATTAATAATCAGCACAACTCTCATGCTATACTAAGGGACATGAATTTAATGTGATATATGCTCCAGATAATATCTCGACCCTGTGTTCGTTTTCTTGTCGCAGTTTTTAATTACTTATATCCTCTTGATTAAGTCCATCGGTTCTCCTTATATGCCTATCAAGGTGCAAGTGAGCTAGTTGTTTAAAGGTGACATCAAATATCACTTTATCTCTATTCATCAACAGTCCTGACGTGAAAACCGTAATGACTTACGTTATTTTCACCAAAATTGAAACCGTAATTAGGATATAATTATCTTGAAGAATAAGATATTATGAATATTTACAAATTTTTGCCGTAAGTACATCGTATACTACAAGAGGGTTACTGCAGTCTTTTTTTATGTCAGATATAAATTACTACTGCGTTTGGTCAGTTGTGCTGTTTTACTTATATTATTCAACTGGAATATAGTAATGTTGGACCATGCCGTTACATCATATCATCCTAATATTCTCATGATAGTTGAATCATAACCATAAAATTGATAGAATTTTATTGAACTGACTAGTACTAGATGATATAATTTACCTCTGGGCAATTGAGGTGAATCACCATAGTCCAAAAAGTAATAATTTCATAATATATACCCACTACTGAAAATCCAGAATATATGTTGCCTCCTCTGTTGTACTTCACATTTATGATATTTTTTCATATACATGTACTGATGAGATAACATTGATTTTTTTGTTTCATCTTAGAATGATTAGTAGATTGTGTATATATATATATATACATATATATATATTTCATGGTCACTAACTATAGATATTAATGCGTTTGTATTAATAATATGATAATATATAGTATATATATACATATATATGTATATATAATATATATACATATATATGTATATATATATATATAATATATAATATATATATATATATATAAATATTATATTATATATATAATATATATATATAGTATATATATATATATATATATATATACATATATATATATATATATATATATATATATATATATAATATATATATATATATATATTATATATATATATATATATATATATATATATATATATATATGGGTTCAATTTATGAATATCACATTAAAGCTAATTTTTATTTTACTCTCAGATATTAGAAGATAAGGAATAAGAGAAAAATATGATATAATGTAGTTGAAAATTTAATTTTTTTAATTGCTTTTAGTTCTTGAAATGGAAAATAGTAATTGTTTTGTTGCCATTTGTATTTTCTGCGTGCTATTAAAAAACTTTAGTAGGTATCAAATCTGATGAAGATGTACTACGAAAAGGAAGTTGCGAGGCTTCAAAAATTAAGGAATGGATCACTTTATGAGGAATCAGCTTATGATTTTCGCCGGAAGTGTGAGTATGAGCCAAATAAGCAAGATTAGGTACTCGGATTCGAATGACATAGAAACACCTTAAAAATGACAAAAAATATTTAGGAAAAATAAACAACAAGAATCCTTTCGCAGAGTGCTAAATTCTGACGAGCCATCTACAAGTTTTCAGCAAAACGTAGATCAAACTAAATGAAGTAAAATGACTAGTAACCAGTACTGTTTATCAGCCAGTGGAAAAAGCAGGTACGTATTCCAGAAAATGCTCAAATTAATGAAATGATCATGTGTGATATTAAAAGTCCTATTACAAATTATTGTTAACAGTAGAGTTTTCCTTGAACCCGATTCTAAAGAGTAACTTATAGACAAACTAGGTACCTACCGTTATGTGGACTTCTGTTACTGAAGTAGGTACATTTGAAAAGCTTTTTCTACGATAATTATCAAAACTCAAGTAAACTAGATAGGAAGGAATATTGCTTAGAGCATCCTACACTATTTTGAATGAATTTTATATGGCTTTGCAGAACGACAGTTGGTTATCGCGACTATGAATTGGTCTGGTGGAATATTTCGACCCACCACAGCCAAAGTGGATAATTTTTGTTCCGTATGTAATACCAATACACAGCATATTCAAATCTCTCCTTCGAACAAAAATCATAATTTTTGGGAATATATGGGAAGACGCATACTTTATTGATCAATTACACATATGTCTAAGTGATAGACAAGTGAATTTTAGAGTTAAGAATCTCTAATCTCAGAATTTCAAAAATAAAAACCAATTTCCTAGCTACTCAGCAAGGTGAAAGTCAAAATTCCAACAAGCAAAAATTCTACTATGGTATGCAGCAAGATGCCCTTCGAGACATAAAAAAAATTAAAAAGTATAGGTACCGAAAAATGTTCATTGTCACCGAGTTCGAACATTCAAATGATGTGTAAATTTTAGCCATATCAAAAAACTATATTGAACTTAGCCTTCTACACTTAGTTGATGAATTACAAAACAAACAGAGATGATTAAAATAGCCACAAACAGTTTATGAAGAAGTAGAAAAAGAGAGTCCTGAAATGCATGAAACAATCTCAATAAAATATAACTTTTCTAATTCCAATTTCTAAAGAGGTTAGATTAGACCTATGATATATTCTGATTATGAAAACCCTATTGAACTAACATCAACTTTGTGTATGTATTGTCTTGAAATAATTATGAAAAGCACAAGGAGATGCTTCACTAGATATATGAGAAGACATCGCTACTTGGAGTGGGTTTCATCGTACAACAATAACAAACGACATACATAACTTTAATGTTCTCTAGGCAAACAAATAATTGGTCTGGGCGTAAACGTTTGGGAATATAATTTCATGCCTAATGTATTTGGTACATAAGAAACTAATTTGCTCAATAAGACGCAAGCAGTTAAAACTAATTTCAGCGTTGATAAGTTGTTCCGAGGATTAATGAGTAAATTACTGGATATCTTATCTGAAATACATACATACACATTTATATATGTAAATATATATATATATATATATATAGTATATATGAGTATATATATAGTAATATATATATAGGTAGTATATATATATATATATTATATTATATATATATATATATATATATATATATAAGATATATATATATATATATGTATTTATATAGTATTATATATAGTATATATATATATATATATATATTATTTATTCGAATTGTTGTTGCTCTGTGAACTATTTCTAATCTCTTGATAATTATTAGCAATAACAGGCTGTTTGAATTCTTAAAAAAACTCGATTTTATTAAAAAGTTGACGTTTCGCCACATTCGTGGCTTTATCAAAACTTTTGATAAAGCCACGAATGTCGTGGCGGAAACGGTCAACTTTTAATAAAGTCGAGTTTTTTTGTGAATTCAACAAGCCTGTTATTGCTAATAATTAATCGAGAGATTATATATATATATATATATATATATATATATATATATATTTTTGTTTTTTTTTCAGTTTTGGGTTTTTCTTTGACCTAATATATATTTTTTTTCGTAATATGTTCTTGTGTGTTAGGTCACGTTCAGAAATAACTGACGCCTTTGACCTGTGATAAGTATGTGTATGTAAAAATGTTTTGTTCTCTATGTTTCATTTTAATTTGTTGATTATTCTACGTTAAGGTTTATAGATTTTGAAAAAGGCCATAAAATGGTCGACACGTCAATAAACAATCATTTGCACGACAACTAAAATGCATCATTTAATGTGACCTAACACCAAGAACATATTACGAAATATATATATATATATATATATATATATATATATATATATATATATATATATATATATATAAATATATATATATATATATATATACTTATAGGCATATTAATTATTGTAGGTATGATTTCCAGTAATCTACTCATTTATCCTCGGAACAACTTATCCACACTGAAAATTATATGATTTATATATATTGTTCAATATATACAGGGTGATATACGTAGGCCGTGCATTAGAGTTTTTTCAACTTGTAGTTCGACTAGAAACTTAAAATTGCATAATGTGTCATAATTCTACATTTTCGTTCCACCTAAGATATTTTTATTCCTACAGCTATACAGGATATATCAAAAGTGGGTACTTACTTTCTCATTTCAAATAGAAATTTTTTTTTACATCGTTTGATTGGCCAAATTATGAGTTTTACCGCCCAAGTTTTGTAATTATATCTATTACAGATTTAGATAAATTTCAATTTTTCTGAAAAAAATTACCACCTTATTATTAGTTGAGGAAAAATGTGTAGCTCGCATCGATGTTTCATCGATAGTCTCATTTTGTGCCATATGTCGCATTCGAAAATTATCAGAAACACCATTTTTTCAAATAGAACCTACTAATTTTTTTAACACCATTCTAGAGAAAATTGAAATAAAAATGAGTAACTTAAGCTTTCTCTATACCTAACTTCAACTCATATCGAGTTATTCAATAAAATTCAAGAAATGCTCAGATATTTCTTGCTTTTTGAAGTATGAATTGCATATAAAAGACAATTGTAACAAGTTAATTAAAAACATGGGTTCCTATTCAAACAAGATGAATTATTACTAATGAATAAGAGCAATATTGACAGAACTCTAAAATAGTTGTCCACAATTTTTGTTCAAATTGTAACGTGTAAATTCTCCACTTAACCGCCTCCACTGAATTCTACATCGAAATACCGTGATTCACGCTATGAAATACTACCTTATTTTTGTTTCACGGATCAATAATAGACTCGCCCAGTTAGGAATGACTTGCGTACGACGAGAATATCGAGATAGCGTCGAATTTGCAGGTAAAACATCGCTCTCTTTTGGCAAAAATCCGTTGAAGATACAACATCGTTAAGAGTCAAATAATATTCAATATCTATTGAACAAATATTCAGTTTATTAAAATTATTAAGTATCTGTGGCGTCTGATAGTCGGTAAGTTATAAGAAGAAATCTAATTATTTCGTATAAATGCATTATCTTGAAAATCTGAATTGATTCCTTGTTTCATTTTCCGCCATTTCATTTTTTTATTTATCTATATTAAATCATTCATCTTTGAATATTGAAATAATCATCTTACATTTCTCAATTTAAAATATTTTCTATTTATTTGCTAATTTCACTCTCTCAATTTGACACAAGATTTTTGTAGGCTAACGATGGCAAATTTCACGTGATCATATCTTATGTTCAGTTTAATGTTGGAAATATACTGTCTTTCTTAACATCTTTGCTTGAGATAAATCTAAATGTTAATTTGAATTGGCCATCGATACCCTACAGAGATTCTTGGAACATATTAAGTTTGAGATTGTATGTTGATTTGCCCCGAATTATTTTAGTCACCTTGGCTGGAGCTAGGAAGCACTTTGATTGGAACTAAAAAACCACTTCGGCTGGAACCATAAAGGAAATCTAACTGAAGCTACTATATAACCGCAGCTAGAACTGCCAAGCAACTAGGGACGAAGATTGCCAAGCGTGGGGACAAGAATCAAAAGAGTACAATCCACCGAGAATACAGTCAATAAAACGTCGATAGAAAATTAATGAAATAAACCGATAAGTCTCTTGTATATCATAAGAAAGAAGTAAATACCTTCATTTTATACCTCGCTATTATTTCTGAAAACTAACTAGAACCTATATATGTATAACCTATCTCTCAGCTAGCTCGGGCATATAAAATAAAAAAAGGAGAGTGGTTACCAAATATTCTATTATTCTAGTTTCAATAGATTGCGTAGCACTTCTGGTTTCATTGGAATCGAGACAGTCAAAATTTTGTATTATTCTCTCAAATCATCTATATTATGTACTGGAGAAGATTAAACCAATTCTTTTACCATACTCCAAATATAAAAGTCTAAAAGAGGTAAGATGAAATTATTTAACAATCGTTAGACCTTTATCCGTATCTAAGTACAAATACCAAACCAAATCATATGTGGCAGTTCTTGAACAAACTTGGGGTTAATCGTAAAACTTCACATCAGCTTCCCCAAAATCTTTGTGATCCAGATAAAATTAACGAACATCTGATTAATAAATTGTCCGGAATTAATGCTTGTGGTAGCCCTAACTTTTGTAGTGTTCCCAGAAATAGTGTTATTAGTTTGAATATAGTTAAATAATGGGAAATACTGCGGGAACTGAATACCATAAAATCTAATGCATGTGGTATTGATGGCATAGGTCTGGGGATCTTGAACATGGTTTTACCTTCTTGTCTGTCTGAGGTGTGTCATGTGTTTGATTATTCGCTCCTTAATGGTTGTTTTCCTAGTGCATGGAAAACAGGCATTATTAGACCTGTGCCCAAGTGTAGTGATCCATCCTCTTTCAATGATCTGCGACCAATCACTATTCTACCTATTCTCTCCAAGGTGCTTGAAAAGATTGTTGCGCGCCAAATGAACAATTATATAGTTAGAGAAATAATTTTGCCAACTATACAGTCTGGCTTTAGACCTGGTTACTCGACTAATGCAGCCCTGTTAAAAGTTGTGAATGACATCAGTTGTACCATGGATAGCAGTCTCGTTACTGTTTTGGTTCTGTTGGACCAAAGTCAAGCGTTTGACTTGGTTGATCATACTATTTTGTTATATAAGTTGAGAAAGCTAGGTCTTGATACATCAGCTCTTGAATGGTTCAATGGCTATTTGAGAGGAAGAAAACAAGTAGTTCTGGTCAATGGTAGTTATTCAAAGTCTATCTCAGTCCCTCGTAGCACTTTGGGCCCTCTGCTCTTCGCCTTGTATTCGTTGGATGTTTTGAATGTCTTTGCTAGCGGCCGTATCCACATGTATGCTGATGATATCCAAGTCTATCAATCATGCAAAATTTCCAATCTTGCAACAACAATTCAGACTATGAACCAAGAACTAGCACAGTTGTCAGCTTGGTGCTCTATAAATGGCCTTAAGCTTAACGCCTCTAAATCGAAAGCACTCCTTATAGGAGACAAATCCCTTCTGTTGAGGTCAGATTCGACTTGCAATGTGGTAGTGGGAGGTGCAGGGTTGGCATGGGAGACTTGTGCTAAAAATTTGGGGGTTTGGATGGACGAGAAGTTGTCATTTAGGCATCACGTTGCATCTATAAGTAAATCCAGTTATATGAGGTTGAAGGGACTACAGAGATTTAAATATGAATTGAATGAGGCAACTAAGTTCAGACTTGTTAGATCTCTGGTCTACCCTTCATTCGATTACTGCTGTCCGGTGTACTTTGGTTTGCTGACAAAGAAGGAAAAATATAATCTGGCCAAAGTTCAGAATTCATGTCTTCGATTTGTAAGTTGTATTTCCTACAAAAATCATATCACGCCCTACCGTAGTAAACTTGAAGAGATCACATTCGCACAGAGGGCAGAGTATTTACTGGCTGGTTTTCTTGCCAGATTGATTGCCAGTGAAACTCCTGACTATCTTTTCAATAGATTGGAATTGTATAATCGGTTGAGAGAGAATAGTAGAACCATATTGAAATAAGTATATTCTTTGAATATTGTTGAGTTGTGTTTATGCGTAACTTAAGACTAATTTTTAGTAATTTTGAATTCAAAATTTAAAAATATGAAGCTTTTTGTACAAATAAGATACTCTTCTCATACTCCGCTAGGAAGCAGCATTTTCGAGAAAAATTCATATGAATATTTCTTTACGAATTGATTGTTGTCCCGAAATTAGACGTCCATATTTCAACCACGTATTCTATATCCAAAAATAGATATAAACGTTCATATCAACTAGGGTCCACAACTTCTTCGTTTTTGAGGTGAAGACCCGATAAAGGTTTTTTATAAATATCATATTTGAAATCACTATTCTTGTCTAATGCCAAGTGTAGTGCTGCATTTTCTCAACAAGGTCGGCAATTCTTGGTTGTTTGAAAAAATGCGAAAGTGCACAACCAATATATTCTTTTTTTATTAAAATAGTTTATAAAAACTTTTATCTCTATTTTTTAAAAGAGAATACATGGTTGAAATATTGACGTCTAATTTCGGGACACCCTATATATATATATATATATATATATATATATATATATATATATATATATATATATATATATATATATATATATATATATATAGGTATATAATACAAAATCCATCACAATGAAAACATTTTTATTTATTCATACCAGAAAGAAATTTTTGTGAAATAAAGCCAAATGATTTATTTCAGTTGATCCACAGTTAATATTAAGAATGAAAATATCACGCGTGCATGATAAAAATAATGAATGCGTTGGAAAATTTATTTGAAGAATGAAACAAAAGCGTACATTAACTGTGTTTTGCTCCATTGTAAATCTACAATTATTTAGAACACTTAAATCAGGTCATTACATTGGAATTCAATTTCTTAATAATTTTAATGACTGGCTAGTTAATTCATTCAATTTATATGTGATAACTAACAATAATTAACAAGTTTCGAGAGATTCATGAATCTCATAATCAATAACCTTTATTCGAATCGAATTA
The DNA here is from genome assembly GCA_030704885.1 of Cynegetis impunctata. Classification (NCBI taxonomy): domain Eukaryota; kingdom Metazoa; phylum Arthropoda; class Insecta; order Coleoptera; family Coccinellidae; genus Cynegetis; species Cynegetis impunctata. Next base: position 26,926 of record JARQZK010003143.1, on the reverse strand, counting down.
ATTAAATGTATGATGAGGTGATACATAAAGGTTAATCACAATATCAAAGTTAAATATCATATGTATAAATTATGAAAGCGTACCTAATTTTATATTTCCTATACCTACTGGTAGTTAGCGAATATTTTCTAGGACAACTGCTCTATTTTTTACCCGTTTATGAGGTCGTTACATGATATGTAAATAAATTCTTGTTTTAATCAAAATCGAATATTGAAGGACCGTTCTTAAAAAATAAACTTCACATGGATAAAGAAAAGACACATGCAATTCTCTTCAAATCGACACATGCAGGTTTTGAAACCCCAAATGAATTTGTGATATCAACAAGAAGTCAAAAGTTAACTTCAACTACAAAATTCCTTGGAATCTATGTGGACGATATGCTGAAATGGAAAAAACATATTTCCAAATTATGGCATCAGTCTGTTATTATATGGGCATATTAGCAAGATATCTAGACAGATCCTCCATGAAAATCATTTATCATGGTGTGTTCGAGTCGAACGCAAGATATGGATTTATGTTGCATGGACATTCTTCTAAAGCAATTCAAATACGCAATCTCCTGAAAAGGGCACCCTCATTCTCAAACTAGAACACAGAGAAACGTGTAGAGGAAAATTCGAGAAATATGGCTTACCAACTATTATATGCCACAGTAATTTTGCATACATAGCTTTGCTAGGCTCAAATTATTCACAGCAAATCTCATTTATCGCAAAGTGAGATCTAATAGACACAACTGAATTAGACATTTTTTCATTTTGTTTCGAATTTTCCATTTAACAATTTTCATCAATGAAAATATCCTCTCCACGAATGCATTGGATGGCGGTAAGCTTAGAAGAGTAGATGCAAATAGAGCTAAATCTTTAAACATGAACTTTAAGGTTGCATATTTTAAATCTATAACCTTCCCACAAAAAATAATAGGGTTATCAGGGTCTGATTCACCAAGCATCTCTTTTGAATCGACATTTAACAAGTTTCTATATTGTATCTCTATGTCAGATATTCTATTGGGAATTACAAAAAAGAGTGGCAGCTCAGGAAATTTTGGTCTTTGGACTGGATTTAAAATTATAGCAGGACTAAAGCTTCTTATCTGCCGAAAAACATTTAAATGCGAGGGCATGCGTTTGATTAATTCAAGTAAAAGTACTTCAATAAAATCCACACATTTTCCTTCAATTTCTTCAACCTCTTCAGATAAAATATTCTCTTCCTGGCCATTCTGCGGATGCCTGGCAACCTGCCTTTTCCAACTGTGCACAGGAAACCTCTCTCTGCCACCATCAGGTCCAACGGGGGTAGTGCCGCCACCACTTGTGTTTGTAACATTCCAATAAATTCTAAGGTACATTTTTCTATTCGGTTTTCTCTTATAGTTCCTGTGGCAATAAGCTCTTATTCATCAGGTCATTTCTTTAGATTAAAAGATTCAGTACAGAGACCGGGGCCGGATTTACCAATAGATGGAGTAGGCTGAAGCCTATAGGCCCCCACCAAAATTGAAATATGTAGAGAGGAAATTTTGAAATCATTATGTACTACGATGACTGATTTGAATGATCGAACTATACTCAGCACGAAATTCGATATTATGAGGGAAGTTTAGTTAAGTTCAAGATATACAAATTTATTAATTGAAATTTTTTTAAAGAAAATTTATTAGGTTAGAGCGGGGCTTGAAGGTCCACGGGTATAAAGGTCCACCATTCATATCTAAGAAACTAGTGACGTATCGTTTCTTCTATCTATACGAGTGGTCAGCAGATGTCGCTAGGAGCGTAACGAGACGTCGTTGACAGTCGAGCGACGACGCTAGTAGGACATACATGACTGCGTTTCAAAATTTTAACGTAAGTAAATTGTTTAATTAGTATTCTTTTTAGTTCCGGGCAGTGTTATTTCATTTTCCATGCCTAAACTCCGCATATTGGTATAATAATAATAATAATAATAATAATATATATTTATCCTTTCAGACAATACATAAATGTATAGGACACGTCACATACTAAATATACATATTAACCTAACAAGTAACAAATTAACCTATTCGGAGAAAGACTAACAGAATTCAACTGACAAATATTCTTTTAAGTTTGTAAAAGCAGTGTTTCAACAGAATCTTCTTAATTTCCTTCTTGAAACATAATAAATCTAAAGACCTATCCTTGGGGGAGACGATTGTAAAGTTTGATTCCTACATAACTAGGCGATAATTCAAACTTAGAGGTAGCATGCGTGGGAATACATAATGTGTCCTTATTCCGCGTATTATACTCGTGAAAACTAGTAAGTTTATTCAGATTCAATAACCTATGCGAACAAACAAGAGACAATGTAAATATAGATACACGGCAATGGTAGAACTTTCTGCTGAATAAATGTCGGTCGGCAGGACTTCCTGGGGTTTCAAATTATATATGAGGCGTATAATCCTTTTCTGTGTTGAGAAAGAACTCTTCCACTTCCAGTCGAGCCACCCCACAAAACAACATTGTAACTCAGATGACTGTGTACGAGTGCATAATACACCGTGAGTAGGCTCTCCATTTGGCAACGAGTGTTTAAGACGACTAAGCGCCTAGAATGATTTGTTTAACTTTCTACTGAGTTGATCTAACGTGACAGTGCCCACCTCAAATACTTGTCGACATGTACACCCAAAAAATCTTACACTATCTGCGGATCGTAATTCATGTTTCTGAAAATCGATAACCAATGCTTCGTTCAGGTTCATTTCAACCGCAGTTGAAACTGCATAAATTCTGTTTTATCTAAGTTTAACATTAAAGAATTCTTGTACACCAATCCGAGAATTCCCGGATGAGTCTCTCGCATTTTTAACTTGAGTTCACACAGTGGTCTGAGCCGACACCGCCAAGGAAGTGTCATCAGCAAACAAGGTGATAGAGTCAGCATTGATGTACTCGGGTACATCGTTTTACAAATAAACAAAAAAATCAGAGGTCCCAACACAGAGCCCTGGGGCACTCCCATAGTCTGAGCATAACATTTCGATTTAACTTCATTGTTCTCAACAAAAAAATTGCGGTCAGATAAAAAACTCGTGATCCAGTTCAGAAAAACTCCTCTAAATCCTAAACTAAACATTTTGTTGGTTATGAAATTGAGCTGTAAGCAATCAAATGCTCGTGACTCGTCAATTAATATATAGGTTATTTATTTGTTTTTCACGTTTTATCATTAATATTAAGCTAGAGAACTCCTCGGCAGATATTTAATAAAGAACAAGAAGCCAGCCTCACAGAATAGTTGCTCAAACTTTTCAACAAATTTTTCACGGGATAGGTCCTAGAGAAGTTCGTCGCATAACTTATGACTGTGCCATCAAATATGCAATAAGTGTATCAGAAACGTGGCATTCCAAGAGAATGGCTGGTACAGGTCCGTCGATTCCACCTATGTTCACATTTCCCGCAAAAAGTTCCAAGACCATTTACGCTGTTGTATAAGTAAATACAACAGAGGTTGTATTTACTTTGCTTGTAATAATTGTGATTCAGATAACGATGAGTCTGATTGAGATAAAATAGAGTTACCAGAAAGTATTTATTAAGTTACTATGTTGTTATTATAATTAAAGAAGAATTTTTGTATATAAACTTTTGAGAATAAAAATTTGATTTTTGTGCTAAAAACGTTTAAAGTTTTCCTGGGCTTAGAAATGTGTATGAAAGAACATTTTATTTTTGTTAAAATCTTTTGTTTTTCATAAGATTTTGAAGATTTGAAGAAGATAAAATCTTTATGAAATTAAAATTAAATACTGGACCTTTTCGCCCCTTGGCTGTTCCTTTTTACCCTTACCACGGGGCAAAAAGAGACAGACGACAAGGTCAAGAAAAATTGTGAAATTATATATTTCTCTTATGATAGTTAAGCCAGAAATTTGTTTAAACATCACAGGATAACTGTTTGTTCGATTAGTGTTGTATTTATTGATAAAGTAAATTCCGTTTTCACAGTATAATTCTCAGCAGTCAAATTGGACCTTCAAGCCCCGCCCTACCCTACCTAATTTATTTCACGGTAATGAAATTTCTGAAAAAGCGTATGACTCCTCTATAACACTTTGATGTGAACACGTACACCTGAGGCACTTCGATACTTTTAAATCTCGAAATTCAATTATTTTCTCTATACTATATGAATTGAATAATCTATGATAGGTAATTCATACTAAAGTATAAGAATCACATGATATCGAACCGTGAAATTTAGGGATTTTCGTCCCCTCAACCCTTCTCAGCCTATAGGCCCAAAGACTTCAATCCGGCACTGGCAGACACTAAATTCATTAATAAATTACTTCCTAAACTTAACTCTGAAGTTTTTCCATAACTGGCTTCAGCATCGGATTGCATAAAATAAACCAACTTTCCTTTTATAAACATTATGCAGGAACGAAGAACGCACCATTTGTTCGTCGATGGATATCTAGATTGAAAGAAAAAATACCCTACAGTAAAATTTTCTTGCTTGATAGTCAATCAATAATATATTTCTGCTCATGCAAGCTTTCACCGTCTCTTTGGTTAAAAAGGTATGTGAGAATTTATGGTAACTTGATACTAACATTATTCAAATGAACTTCAGAATCAGCCATTGATATCGAAAAATCATGTCTGTTATTATATGCTCATATTTTACGGAAAACTGTCATTATCTGAGAACAGTTGAAATATTCTTAAGGAAGACTGGTCCACTAATTTCTATTTCTTATTGTCGGCAGATTCTTAGGACACAGCCGAATGCATATGACCATCAACTCATTTTGATGTAGAAGGCCTTCCTCATATTTCTTTTGATAATCTTCAATCATCGCCTCGGTACCTACTCTTTATCCAAGCATTGCGGAACTTGCAAGTTGAAAGTAGTGGAAAAGTGGCATGGAAGAGCCAGTTTACAAAACGGAGACAAAAAATATTCTTTCAATGAAAGAAACGATAATTTTTTTATTCAATTATTAAAGTAGATAATTTCAAAAAAAAAACCTTAAAATCTATGGAAAACTCTATGAAATATTCATTTTAAAAAAATTTGTCTTTTGGCTCTTTCATAACATTTTGGTATTGAAAGAGCTTTTAAAAGTTATGAAAGAAATAGTCTGTATTATGAAGCGTTATTGTGAAAATTATACAAAATATTAATAATTGCTCTAATACAGAAAAAAAATTAATATTTTAAAAAACTAATGAAAGTTACAATTCAAAAGTTTTAATTCAGTCTTTTCAAGTAATTGTAAACCCATTAATCTTAAATTATTATTCAGTCATACTTAACATATAATATATATATATATATATATATATATATATATATATATATATATATATATATATATATATATATATTATTAACGTATTAAAGGCGTATTATTTTTTAGTAATAACAATCTTCAAAATTGAGCAAAATAACAAACAGCATCGTTAAATTTTTAAGAACTTGTTGTGTTATATTGCTCACTTTGAGCTTTAAAGTCTCAACTATCATCTTGCTTAACTTTAAGATTCAGGCTTTCGAGGAACTATGGAATATATAATCTAATTTTCTTGAAATTAGAAACAAATTAAGTTTTTCTTTAATGCTACAGGATTTATGAGCCCAATCAGAACAAATTATGCACTGAAACTGTATGTTGATCACCATTTTTATGTGTTTTATAGTTTGTTGTCCAATACAATAGAGTCACACTATTCAGTCATCTTGAAGTAGGGAGTTTCTATTAAGGACTGTTTTATGAAGTACCTACTCAGAAGTACACATAAACGCAACCGTAGGGGTTAAATGGAGAGATGGTTATAATAATATATGAGAAAAATGCATATCTATTATTATTTTATTTTATTAACTCAATTTATTATTAACGTACGGCTATGAAATAGTCAGTAACAACAATATCAAAGTTTTTGTAGCTCAGTTTTTACGCAGCAGCAAGGTCAAATGTATGCACAAACTCAATCTACAAACCATTTACCCATATTTGTTCACAATAAAATACCATAAAACAAGTTTAATGAAGCAATATCCATACTTTTTAATACCAAAAATTTTGACCCGTTGTGCCGGTGTCCATTAGTTTTTCCGGACTGTCAAATATTTGTGGTGACAACAGTGTTGCCACTTAAAAATAGAATTACCAACCAAATCCGTTCATGAACTAACAAAATAATATACATGGCTCTTTCAGAACCTGGCTCCTTCAGCCACTCCTCCCCTACCTGCGATATCATGTGGCTTCTCCACCCTCCTGAAAATTGAGGTCCTCTTGCAATACCTTTTCATCCGTAATATTGTCAACATCATCTGGAGCTATATAAACTTACTGCATCAATATTCTCTCAAATGAAAAATGAAAAAAAAATAACTAATCTTCCTGCTGATGCTTTGAACATTCTTGGTACTTACCATCCCTTTCAATTTCAAGTTCGTTCAACGCATCTTCCTGTGCACTCTCCAACCCCTTTTTGTTCAGGTATTTCTTGATAGGCAATTTAGAATCACCCATAGACATAGTGACTTATATCTACGCCCTATGATTAAGAATTATGTAAATAACGCATCCCCAGTACAGAAAAATTCTTATCAAAACTTGCGGAAGTGAGTTCGGATTATATGCATATAGGTACGTATAATAAGTGTGCTGTATTTCCGTATCATTCTTTCTGATTATTGATTTTCAAAAAAATAGTTGTTGTGGTCACGAATATTCGCATTCATATAAATGTTGCGATGTTTTTCAATCGCTTAGTTGGAATGTTTGAACAAAACAAATTAGTATTTACCTAGGTACATAGGAATGAAAATAATGAAAAATTAACTGAAAAACTTATTACTTTATGGAATTATATTCCATGAAGTATAACACCCAGTGAATAACCTCCTTTTATGCATGAAAAAAAAATTACTTTTACTGAGCACCATTTCTATAAAAAAAAAATTTATTTGCACTGGTGCATTAACGCTGCACCATTGGGAAAAAAGAGTTAATCCAATAGTTGATGACTCAGTTAAGAAGTGATAATTCCCTTCAAATGAAAGTGTTTTACATTATGATCAATGATTAATTGGCTTCAATTTTCCAATAAAAGGAGAAATTTTTAATTAATTAGTAATTCCATGAAAATTCCTTGCTATGGGTTATTTTTATTATGTTATATATATATGGATTATATTCCACTATTGAATGAATGAGGCATCCCATATAATCTATTTGGGCTTGAAATTGTATAACAGAGGTAGAAATTTTTTATATTATTTCAAAATTATTATCCTTCATTTCGGTAAATGTTTAATTAACGGCAGAATCCTGGATAATTTGAGGTAAACCAGCGTTTGACTATATTGAAAAATCCGACTTCTGATTAACAAAGCTACGTTTGTGTTCTGAAATTCTAGTTTGAAAACTTCTGAAAGTTCTATCAATGTAAAACTTATCACAATCACCACTATTAATTTTATAAACTCCTGATTTATTATCTTTATGAACTTTGGATTTAATATTTATGATTTCCTAAATTATTACCGGTACGATAAGCAATATTAATGTTGTGCTTAGATAAAGGAGATTTAAGTTTTCTACTTGAATTTCCGATGAAAATGAGGCTGTTATATTTGATATTATTCTTAGTAAGGGGGTACACCTGGCTAATCGCACACAACATTAACATTGCTTATCGTACCGGTAATAATTTAGGAAATCATATAAAAAATAATAAATCCAAAGGTCATAAAGATAATAAATCAGGAGTTTATAAAATTAATTGTGGTGATTGTGATAAGTTTAACATTGGCAGAATGTTAAACTAGACATAAATAAATACAAGCATTCTGGTCTCCTATTGAATTGCCAAATCGATCATATTTCAAGTCCCCTTCTCAATCTTTTCAGCAGTTCAGAATTGCTTTTTCCTATTTTAATAATTATTTGTTACTTTCTTTCTATTTACCCCCTCTACACACAATTTGTCATCTCTTTATTTCTTATTTTCGATATAACAGAGAAACATAGTTAGTTTGCCATTAGCATCTGAAGAAGGTGAAGTTCCACCGAAACGTGCGTCACGCACGTTTATTTCTTTTAATAAATGTGTAAATTGTTTTAATATAAAAAATTTATATTCATGATAGCTATTTATGATATTAGTGTTAACAGTGATACTTTATTTTGTGAATGAAGAAACGAATAAAATAAAGTCACTTTTAACACAAAATCATACAGTATTTTTTGTACACCTTTCCTATTTTGGTAACAAAATAAGAGTCCAAATCGCATACTTTTGACATCTCTTGACTATTTATTACCCCGAGGCGAAGCTAAAGGGGTTATAGTCTCACGACAAAAAGTTGGTAACTGGCCCGATTTTAAAAATTCCAACGGATATCGATGAAACACACATGATTTCATTAGGGAATTTGAATTCCCAATTTTTCCCAACGAAGAATAAAAAAATATAGCGTTTTTACCCCGAGGCGAAGCTAAAGTCTCACAACAAAAAGTTGGGATCTGGTCCGATTTTAAAAATTCCAACGGATATCGATAAAATACATATGATTTCATCAGAGAAGTTTTTTTACGAACGAAGAATAAAAAATTATAGCGTTTTTAGATAGGCATTACGACATGCGCATGCGCCAAGGTCGATATGTACGAAGTCCTACAAAACATGCGTCGAAGTGCTCTGTGTGCCACGGTAACCAAGCGACGTTGATAGCTTAAGCTTGATTCTGCGTCTGTGTCTGCTTCCCATCCATAGAGATATCTTATCAATTTGATTCATAATTTGCAGCAAAATGAGCCGGGATAGGATATTCAAATTCGACAGTCAAACAATGAATTTTTTTGCTAAATTTTCACGGATTTTATTCGTAATATCGACTTATTAATACATTTATTGCAATTTTCCTTCATTTCATTCGTAATATCGACTTTCATTGTTATTTTTAATTTATATAATGGGTACATTCAAAAAATATTGACGACAGGCACATGGACCGAGGGGTTTTATCATTCCTAATGCTACGCAGTAGGGTGTCCTTAATTTGTTTAAATTTTTTAACAAGCATTGCGTATGTTGTGGTAACCATCGTAATTAGTGAGGGACAAAAACAGTTCAAAAAATGTCAGTCGATAAAAATACTTATTTAAATAAAAGTGATGATTTGTTACCCTAGCCACCCTAGAAAAGCTGCCAAAAAAGTCACGCTAGCAGTACGAAATTGCATAATACCTATACTAATTTTCTCGCCTGTTGTAGATTGAAGTAACATAGAAGGAAACTTCAGTGAAACTGTTTTGAAAAATGTTCGTTTATAAGGGTTTTTCTTTTAACACTACGTATTAAAAAGATTTTTAACACGAGTGTTAAAAATATTTTTAACACTAAACCTTATAAACGTACACTTTTAAAACTCAAAGATGAGGCATAAAAAACGTCACTATTAATGGCTGGCGTGCAAAAAATATATTCCTGCCTCCGTTTCAGATTTATGGATTGAGTGGTTCTACTACCATAATTTCAATACCTACTTACACCGCAAATTTAGTTAAATTTATAATATTGATTCTGAGTCATGTAATTTTAAACTTTCTCTAGAAATTTTGAGAATTTTACAACATGTAACAAAATGTTATTTGTTTAATTGAATTACTAGAAAATTTGATATACCTAAATGCTAAAAATTGAATATTTGAATAGTCATATAGTGAGGATATACTAAAATATAATAATTTTCACAAATTGTGAAATTAATCAGTAACTAACTACTAGCTACTAATTGACGCCGTAGTGAATATTAGTAGTGATGCCGCCGAGACGAGAGATTCTCGTCTCTCGTCTCGTCTCGTCTCGTCTCGTCTCGACGAGACGAGAGAGATATTTTCTCTCGAAAAAAATTTCGAGACGAGACGAGAGAAAACCCCTCTCTCGTCGAGAATTTCTCGTTTCTCTCGATCTCTCGAGCAAACATTTTTTTCAATTTTACAAATTAAACAGTTAAGCCGTTATTCATGTCACGTTTCCGATAGTTTTTATCAAAGTATGCAAAAATCCTGATAAATATTTAGATAGGTATATCTCTCGTGATATCCTTTGAAAATAAGCAGTGTAAATTGTACTTAGTTTTTACGTTATCCATTTTAAATTAATTGCGGGTAGTGATTAGTAGTATATAGTAATAATATATACATGGTGTGACTAAGTTTGCACTATTGCTATCTTCGATTGGCAAACTAACAGCCGTATTCACCCTCAGCTGCTAACTTTTTATCAGGCCGCTAAATGCGTAAAGGCGACTACACATATAGCTGTCTACTTGAGAAGTATGCTTTTTCAAGCTTTTTGTACAATATTATAAATGAAGGTGTGTATGGTAAAACTCGCAAAGACTTCTGCTGTATTTTACCATACACACATTCATGTATAATTGTACAGAAAGCTCGTGTCAGCATACTTGTCAAGTAGACAGCTAGGTGCGTAGCCGCCTTTACGCACTCAACAGAGCATATTAAAAAGTTAGCGGCAGATGGTGAATACGGCTGTAAAACTTTAGCTTTTTTCTGCTGACTGGTAAAACAAAAAAATAATTAAACATTGCATTTTTGAGCAAATAAAAAAACATACCGTATATTATTATACATTGGAATTTTACGTAAATTTCAAGACATAAAGGTCTACATAACTTGTTTTGGTTAAATAGTTTTTGAGATATTTACCTCAGCTTAAAAAAATTACAAATTTGCATCTTTGACGACCCGAATAGTTTAAGGGTGAGTTCGGGTTGACGCTCGCAGCACTCGGAGCGCGCACTGTTTTCGCTTTTCTGTTATTATTGGAGCTCCAAAAACACTCTAGTGTGTTTGGTTTGGCACAGTTTAATAACTCCGATCGAACTTTATATACTCCGAGGTCCAAAAATACCAGAAATTGATTTATATTTTTAGGTTGAGGGTTGATCACTCGGTTGATCATTTTCGTACATGTCGATGTCACTTTCTACTTCTTGCACAGGCGTATAGTTTTTATCTTTGTCACTCTCGTCCATTTCAATATCACTATCGCTTTGATCACTTAAATGTTCTCCATATTTTAAAAAAGTTTGACCTGTTCTTTTCATGTTTAAATTCTTACAAATAACCAACCGCACGCTATAAGACACAAATCATAACTAAAAGTTTCAAAGAAAAACGATAATAACCCTAATTCCATACTCTTGTCTTTAACAATTATTGCATTGCTTATCTAGATCACGGACAATAGGTGACAATCCTGATTTATGAGTTTATGGTTAAGTTTACCCCGATTAGGTTCTTCTAGGAATTTACATAAATACAATGGTTCGTTTCATCATGTTTATAAGAGACAAAATTATGTGGAACTACTAATATTATCTAAATTTTTATATGAAGAATACACAAATGTATATTGGTACCTTTTTATGTCCGAATTTTAAATGTTATTTCATAAAAGTTAGTCTAGCAGTGAGGGTCGTCGTTTTTAGGGGAGGGGAAGATACCAATTCCCGACTTGCATTATGGAAATGCCATCTCATATTATGAAAATCCTATATTATCAAAGGGAAAGGGGGGAGGAAAGGGGCGCTTTTTTTAATTTATGATGTACAAGGAGAATTCTTAAAAAAAAACTTTTCGGAGTGAAATGAAGAAAAAGAGCTTTATTTACACACCTATAAAAATGCAGGAATTTTAAATATTCATATTTATGCTGAATTAAATCGACTAATAAAAGGTATACTTTTAAAAGTAATTAATACATAATATTTTTTTAATAAAAAATAATATATAAAAAAGTATACTTCTTTCAGTGGTCGTTGATAGTGACCTCACATTCTCCGTCATTTACTATCTATCATGGTGTTTACATTAGGTTAGAAAAAGGACTAGTCCTGACGTCACTGAAAGAATTATATATATAAGTATATACTCTTAAATGATACAATTAATAGACAAATAGGTATTTTTTCTCCATATCATTGTTTTATTATATTATTTAGGTACTTACTTTTAATAATTTCATTTACTTTTGTAACTATGTTACAATATACCAAAATACAATAAATTCTTGTAATTATTAAAAATAATATTTTTTTTACTATTAACTTAAAATATCCATTATTGACCGTTTAACTGTTTAACGTTAAAAATTACATTTTTCACCCGCATACAAGGAAGAAAAATGGCACTTTTTCTCCCTCCTCCGTAAGGGAAGAAAAGTCTCCCTTTACCTCAATACACATTTTTGTTTTTATTATAAAATTTATTTTTCCTCCCTCTAGTGTCCAGGCATTAGATAATATGAGTTATTTATTGCCTCCAATTAATTATTATAATTATGTATGTTTACTTTCTTTAGATGTTATAGTTTGCCAGGTTTTTTAAATATTATTTTGAAGTACAAGGCTAAATCGGAATAAAACTAAATTTTATCGTATAGACATTTTTTTTATGTTGGAAGGGTAAAAAATTATATACATTCCTCAGGAGAAAAGTTCATTTCAGTATCGTACCCATAAAAAAGGTTTGGAGGGAGCAAGCCCTAATAAAATACATAGGGATTCAATATATTTTTTCAAAGTTTCGAGACGAGACGAGACGAGAGAGAGGTTCTCTCGAGCGAGAGAAACGGACTCTCGTCGAGACGAGAGTCACATTTTCTCTCGTCTAACGAGACGAGACGAGAGAGAGCCTTCTCTCGTCTCGTCTCGTCGAGAGGCAACACTAAATATTAGGGACCCTAGATTATTATTTTTCAACATTTCATTTCATTCCACATTTTTCACTTTCTGATATATAATATACCATATAGATATACCATATGTCCCAAAATGAAGGCACCAACATTAATATCTCGGTCCATATAGGAGATAGAAAAACAGTTGAATGGGGAAATGTTTTAGACAATTCCTGACTGATTTCAAATCTCCTTTCAGATTAGATATATAATCTCCATTCGTATATTCGAGATAAAAATTTAAAACAATAAATTGACGATAATGTTTTCCTCCATAAATAGAATATCGTTGTTTTGTGTTGGTGATGGAGACTTGTATAGGCACTTTTTGATTACCATTCGATTTATGACATTTTGTACCCTCTACCGTCTTCTGTTTTCAGATTTTAATAGCAGCTTTCGTTTTTCATATGGCAGCCATCTATGATTTTCACAAATTCTGGAAGGCCTTGAGATGAGATTTCTCGAGAGGATTTTTCTAGAAGTTGTTGTTCATTATGGTGAGCAAACCCTTTTCCTGAAAGCAAAATCAGGAAATATATTCTATAAAAATATCTCGTTATAAGTAGGAGATACCTACTATGCGATTCTATCTAGAAATTTTATATTCCATATATCATAAATGTTGACACATCATACATAAAAATTTATTCAATTCGAAAAGGCATTTTTTGCTCAAACAAATTGAGATGATTCCTTCATTCTGCAAATGGAACACTAAATGATGAATGTACAAAAACGAATAACTTTTCCATAAAGTGACAAGGTTTGCTAGCCATGATGAATAATCAGTTATCTAGAAAAATCCTTTCTGGAATTTTAGATTGGAGTTGTGGGGAAAGTTGGAGTCATAGAAGAATTTTTATTATTTGTCATGACATACGATGATTATTTCCTTCATATTCAAATTGTTTTTCTTCGAATAATTTGATTGAAACCGAGAATTCTCTCTAATAAGTGACATATCATTGGAAAGTCTATTTCAAGACTTCAAGAAAATAAAAGATGGCCGCCATATGAAAAACAAAAGTTGTTAATAATATCTGAAAAATAGAAGACGGTAGAGGTTACAAAATGTCATAAATAGAAGAATGGCAATCAAAAATTGCCTATACAATGTACAAGTTTTCATCACCAACACAAAACAACGATATTTGATTTATGATGAAGGAAAAACAATATCGGCAATTTTTGGTTTTTTTTTTATCTCGAAAACGAATAAACATATATCAGATCTGAAAGGAGATATGAAATCACCCAGGAATTGTCTAAAACATTTCCCATTCAACCTTTCTGCTTTCTCCTATATTAACCGAGGTATCAATGTTGGTGCCTTCTTTTAAGGACATATGGTATATATATACATACATACATACATATATATATATATATATTATATTATATATATATATATTATATATATATATATATTATATATATATATATATTATATATATATATATATATATATATATATATATATATATATATATATATATATATGTATATATATATCTTATATATATATATATATATATATATATATATATATATATATATATATATATATATATATATATTATATATGTATATATATATATATATATAATATATATATATATATATAATATATATATATATATATATATATATATATATATAATATATATATATATATATATATATATATATATATTAATATATATATATAATATATATATAATATATATATATATATATATATATATATATATTATATATATATATATATATACTATATATATATATATATATATATATTATATATATATATATATATATATATTTATATATATATATATATATATATATATATATATATATTTTTTTTATATATATATATATATATATATATATGTATATATATATATATATATATATATATATATATATATATATATATTAGGCACGTAATTAGCAAAAAAGTTGGCCGCAGCCGCATTCCGCATTCCCCCCAAAGATAGGAAATTTAGTTTTTTTTTTATCAATTTTCGTAAATTTTCCAATAGATTACCCAAATTCAATTTCCGAACATTATATAACATATATATATATATATATATATATATATATATATATATATATATATATATATATATATATATATATATATATATATATATATATATATATATATATATATAGGTATATATATAGGTATATGAAAATATTTACCTATAAATGAGTGTCCACAGAAAAAACTTTCTGTATTATATTAACATCAATTACATGGTATCTCTAATTTGAATTTAGTTTGTTACATTACGAATCTTCCACAAATTAACCCCACTGCCTGTGAAGCCATCTTGTGATGTCATCACCCCCAGTCTAATGGCAAGGGCGGAGTTTCTCTGAAAGGTGCTTTTCTAGGAGGGGGTAAAGCGGCGCAACGTGAGCGCGCCCATCAGTAAGCTGTTTCCACCCGCGTGAAGAGGAACAATAGAACGATTTAACTTACGTGTGTTATATATTGACAGCGCGAGTGGTACCCTAGTGTTAATTCAGTGAACCATTTCCTTACACCAAAACGGAATTTTTTGAATCTGTGCAAAGCCAATGTGTATCGGAATTTGTCTCGGGTCCAGGAGGTGTCGTATCATTCCTAGGTGAACCAGCGGGCGCACTGGTGCCCATTCCTGTGTCAGGTCCGACATCAATTGCAATGAATCAGTTGGGCACCGTGTATGCCACTAAGCGGCGCCGACGGAATGGTAAAAGGTATGTTACAAAGTGTAAAAACTCTTGGACACACTTTTTTTTTGAAATCTCCTCTATTCATTAAATCATAATAATTTTTTACATAATCAAATGTTACCTCTAAACAATGCCTGAGAGCACTGGTATCTAAGTAATTAAATAAACAGAATAGTTTGAAACCTATTGAATTAAATTTGGATATAATTGTAATAAAATATAAATAAATACCTACTCTAGATAAACTCAAACTAACTTGATTACTGAACCATGTGACAAAATCAGAATAATTCAAATAAACCGTGAAAATAAAAACTATGTCATACTCAAATACATAGGTATTAATACTGCTAATAAATTTGCTGATTCTATCTATTTCCCTCACTGAGCCAGGTAACTGAATATAAACAGAAAATGCCTTCGAAATAGGATTATTGAGCCCAAATTCAGTCCTTACATTACAGAACGCATTATATACATTGTATTTAGTATTCATAGTCAAATAAGTTCTAGTTCTATAAAGCATTGTATACATAGGCGTAATCTTATCTCTTGATTGATTTGAAATAGAATATCTAATAATTAAAGGGAGTTCCCATCAATACACTTTTTGAGAAATTTTAAAAATTACGTTGGTACGCACTATAATTCTTTCTCCATTGAAATTTGGGAATTCAAGCAGATTTAAGGTGTAATTATTATTTGAAGAAATGGTAAAAGGTATGTAAGAAAGTATTATAACCTCTTGGACACACTTGATTGATTTGAAATAGAATATCTAATAATGAATGGGAGTTCCCATCATTAATACACTTTTTGAGAATTTTTAAGAATTACGTTGGTGCCTACTATCATTCTTTCTCCCGTTGAAATTTGGGCATTCAAGCAGATTTAAGGTGTAATTATTATTTGACGGAATGATGAAAGGTATGTTACAAAGTGTTAAAACCTCTTGGATAGATACACTCGATTGATTTGAAATAGAATATCTAATAATGAATGGAAGTTCCCATCAAAACACATTTTAAGAAATTTTAAGAATTACGTAGGTACCTACTATCATTCTTTCTCTCATTGAAATTTGGGCATTCAAGCAGATTTAAGATGTATTTATTATTTGACGGAATGGTAAAAGGTATGTTACAAAGTGTAAAAACCTCTTGGAAACACTTGATCGATTTGACATAGAATATCTAATAATGAATGGAAGTTCCCATCAATACACTTTTTGAGAATTTTTAAGAATTACGTAGGTACCTATTATCACTCTTTCCCTCATTGAAATTTGAGCATTCAAGCAGATTTAAGGTGTAATTATTATTTGACGGAATTTTTAAAAGGTATGTAAGAAAGTATACAAACCTCTTGGACACACTTGATTGATTTGAAATAGAATATCTAATAATGAATAGTAATTCCCATCAATACACTTTTTGAGAATTTTTAAGAATTACGTAGTTACCTATTATTACTCTTTCTCTCATTGATTGGGCAGTCAAGCAGATTTAAGGTGTAATTATTATTTGACGGAATTTTTAAAAGGTATGTAAGAAAGTATACAAACCTCTCGGACACACTTGATTGATTTGAAATAGAATATCTAATAATGAATGGTAATTCCCATCAATACACTTTTTGAGAATTTTTAAGAATTACGTAGATATCTACTATCATTCTTTCTCTCATTGAAATTTGGGCATTCAAGCAGATTTAAGGTGTAATTATTATTTGACGGAATGGTGAAAGGTATGTTACAAAGTGTAAAAACCTCTTGGATACACTTGATTGATTTGAAATAGAATATCTAATAATAAATGGGAGTTCCCATCAATACACTTTTTGAGAAATTTTAAGAATTACGTAGGTACCTACTATCATTCTTTATCTCATTGAAATTTGGTCATTCAAGCAGATTTAAGGTGTAATTATTATTTGACGAAATGGTAAACGGTATGTAAGAAAGTGTAAAAACCTCTTTGACACACTTGATTGATTTGGAATAGAATATCTAATGATAAATGGGAGTTCCCATCAATACACTTTTTGAGAAATTTTAAGAATTACGTAGGTACCTACTATCATTCTTTATCTCATTGAAATTTGGACATTCAAGCAGATTTAAGGTGTAATTATTATTTGGCGGAATGGTAAAAGGTATGTTACAAAGTGTAAAAACCTCTTGGACACACTTGATTGATTTGAAATAGAATATCTAATAATGAACGAGAGCTTCCATCAATACACTTTTAGAGAATTTTTAAGAATTACGTTGGTACCCATTATCATTCTTTCTCCATTGAAATTTGGGAATTCAAGCAGATTTAAGGTGTAATTATTATTTGACGGAATGGTAAAAAGTATGTAAGAAAGTGTAAAAACGTCTTGGACACACTTGATTGATTTGAAATAGAATATCTAATAATGAATGGGAGTTCCCAGCAATACACTTTTTGAGAATTTTTAAGAATTACGTAGGTACCTACAATCATTCTTTCTCTCATTGAAATTTGAGCATTCAAGCAGATTTAATGTGTAATTATTATTTGACGGAATGGTAAAAGGTATGTAAGAAAGTGTAAAAACGTCTGGGATACACTTGATTGATTTGAAATAGAATATGTAATAATGAATGGGAGTTCCCATCAATACACTTTTTGAGAATATTTAAGTAGGTACCTATTATCACTCTTTCTCTCATTGAAATTTGGGCATTCAAGCAGAATTAAGGTGTAATTATTATTTGACGGAATTTTTAAAAGGTATGTAAGAAAGTATACAAACCTCTTGGACACACTTGATTGATTTGAAATAGAATATCTAATAATGAATGATAATTCCCATCAATACACTTTTTGAGTGTTTTTAAGAATTACGTAGGTAACTACTATCATTCTTTCTCTCATTGAAATTTGGTTATTCAAGCAGATTTAAGGTGTAATTATTATAAGTACGATATGCCATAAAGAACTCTGATTGCTTTTATATTGCGCTGAAAATGTCAGTGTAGGTTACACTTATTATGCAATCAGAAGTGGGAAAAATATGGATAAATATTTTATATAGATAATATTCATTAGAGGTTTCTTTGTGAAAATTGTTTTAGTATGATGGAAAAATCGACACGTCAGCCACATAAGAAAGATATACCTACCTACCTATATATTTAAGTTATACCTACTTCACGCCAAAAACTCGCCATAACAGTCATTTATTGATGAAAATTCAGTTGGAAAATGTGTTTATGATATATTAGAGACGTTTATCTAATTGAAACTTTTTCTCATACGAAAGCTTCATCAGAGAAAACTGAGTTTATCAGCAATAACCCAGTCGGTAATATGAACGTAAAAATATTAAATATAGCTAGTAGCTAAGAGGATAGGTACCTACTAACCTATATAGTTATCTATTGAAAATTTGATCTGGAGGTAGAACATCTTATGTTATATCTATTCAATAAACCCATTTGTGCATAATTAAAAATGGCTCAAAACCACAGTTAAAATCTCAGACATATCTAACATAATATGCAGAAAATTCGTTGAATGACTTTGTAGACATTTCATCATAATTTTCACTAGTGTCAGCAACAAGAAATATCCGTTTTCACTACTAAATATGTACAAAATCAATTTAATACGAAATGATTAACCTATTTGGTGGTAATATGACTAAATAATAAAAATAATATATATATATATATATATATATATATATATATATATATATATATATATATATATATATATATATATATATATATATATATATATATATATATATATATATATATATATATATATATATATATATATATATATATATATATATATATATATATATATATATATATATATATGTATATATATATACATATACCTACATATATATATATATATATATATATTTATATAATATAACACATTCTATAATCCTTTGATGAAAAAAATAGATCACTACACTTGATCGATTTGAAATAGAATAATGAATGGGAGATACCACTCGGAGTGGTATCTCCCATTCATTATTTTTTTTTTTCAATAATTACGTAGGTACCTACTATCATTCTTTCTCTCGTTGAAATTTGGGCATTCAAGCAGATTTAACGTGTAATTGTTATTTGACGGAATGGTAAAAGGTATATGTAAGAAAGTGTAGAAACCTCTTGGATACACTTGATGGATTTGAATTAGAATAGCTAATAATGAATGGGAGTTTCCACCAATACACTTTTTGAGAATTTTCAAGAATTACGTAGGTACCTATTATCATTCTTTCTCTCATTGAAATTTGGGCATTCAAGCAGATTTCAGCTGAAATCTGCTCGAATGCCCAAATTTCAAATCAATCAAGTGTATCCAAGAGGTTTTTCCACTTTCTTACATACCTTTTACCATTCCGTCGAATAATAATTACCTACACCTAGGTGTAATTATTATTCGACGGAATAGCAAAAGGTATGTAAGAAAGTGTAAAAACCTCTTGGATACACTTGATTGATTTGAAAGAGAATATCTAATAATGAATGGGAGTTCCCACCATTACACTTTTTGAGAATTTTTAAGAATTACGTAGGTACCTACTATCATTCTTTCTCTCATTGAAATTTGGGCATTCAAGCAGATTTCAGGTGTAATTATTATTTGACGGAATGGTAAAAGGTATATGTAAGAAAGTGTAAAAACCTCTTGGATATATTTGATTGATTAGAAATAGAATATCTAATATCAAATGGTTGTTCCCATCAATACATTTTTTGAGAATTTTTAAGAAATACGTAAGTACCTTCTATCATTTTTGTTCACATTATGACAGTAGATATAAATTAAATATTCTCTAAATGAAAATATAGGTAACTGATAATAGCTTTGATCACCAAATGAATAATTCGAAGAAATCTTCGTTAACTTTAACAAAAGATATTATACGTCTTAGGTACTTTCTTTTTAAAAGAGTGAGCAAAATTTTCATTTTTATTCAGTTACGTATCATGTGAAATTTTTATTGATAAAATAATATATCGTTTGAGAAATCTGAATCTTCCATTTATTCACAATTGCTGAAATAAAACCTTATTACAAATGCTGAACTCACTTACAAGCTATGGTTTCTAGTCGGTAAAACTAAAAAAAAGTCAAAACAATAACTTATTCCAAAAACTTTTAACTAGGCATTGAGGTAATTTAACTCGATCATCAATACCATTTAAACGTTTAATGGTTTATGTGCCTTGAAAACTATTGTTTTGCAATAGACGGCATAGAGATCATTGTTTTCAGTTCTAAACATTTCAAGGAAGTATACTTTGTGATCTACAAAATTTGGAATTGGTGTTATTCAAATAGTTTTGATATAAGATTCCCAGAAAAAACAGTTTTTCCACAGATCATAGATCTGAATTCATTTGTAGGTTTGAAAAATAACAAGAGCATTGTATTTGAACTTTCACCTGTCAATTTTATTGGTTTTTTTCTTCTGAATCTATATTTCATATTGATGAATTTGCCTAATTTTTGGGTTCCGATCCGTTTCGTGATTGGGAGACCAACTGTAACAAAAAACAAAGATACACTCTGGAAAAATATGATATATTCCAATGAAGTCCTCATCATTGTTACACACACATATACTTAACTTCATGCAATACAACCTCGAGTTTAGATAAGTCATACAATGAAATTTTCCAACCAAAATTCTTGAACACCACAACCACACACTTCCACCAAATAAGACTAAAATCCCTTACTTACAAGTACACTAAGTGCTATCTACCTAAGTACTAGAACCATGAGTGGATGGTAGTAGATGGTCATAAGGAAAAGGCTGGGCAAGCTCACAAATATTTTGCTTATTTATATATATATATATATATATATATATATATATATATATATATATATATATATATATATATATATATATATATATATATATATATATATATATATATAGATATATATATATATATATATATATATATATATATATATATATATATATATATATATATATATATATATATATATATATATATATAAATATATATATATATATATATATATATATATATATATATATATATATATATATATAGATTATGTATCAATTTTGCTCAAATAATTTAGCAGATTTTCATTTTAACAACATTGGAATTGTAAGATATTCGCTTTTTACCTCGCTTATAATAATTTATCTATTCTTATTCTAAATTTGATTAAAATTAACAAGCATACGAAATTTTCCGTTCAGATATAACGTAAATTGTTTTCTCGTGGATTGTGTAGGTATTGTAGTGTTTTTAACCTAAAACTATCATCGGATTATAAAATGTTTACTCAGTTTTGAGTTTTATCATCCAACATGAGCATAGTTCCAAATATTTCCTCTCACAATTCAAATTTAGTTGTCTAGATCAACGCTGTCCAACTTTTCTTAGCCAGCAGGCCATATTTTCTTTAGCAAATATTTCGCAGGCCGAAAAGGACACGTAAATGCAATGTCAGTACCTATTATGTCAACTGAAAAGTTATTTTATTTATATGAAAAGATAAAGTCAAAGATAATAAAATGTTTTCAATAAAGTTTATATTTTGCATAATAAATATTGCTTTATATTTATTGTTAAAATGAAATATCACATAGTAACAGACAAAGCAATGTTATCCTTGAAAATAATACATAACAAGAAATAATAAAAAAACACAATAAAATTAGAATATTACTAAGCGTGAGCTGTTTAATGGGAGCATTGTAGCTGCAGTTGTTAAGCAACAATTTATTTTATGCATTTATCAATATTTGTTGTGGCAACTCTTATTATATTCTCAAGAGTGGAGTCCTACAAGCTGTTTCTGAATTTTCATTTTATATACCTACTTATTTCATGTCAGAGAATGCACGCTCGCAGATATAGGTATATGTATTTCCGAACATAGAAATGATTTGAAGTCCAAAATCTCTCATTTTTGGATATTTTTCTTTATCCAAATGTTTGAGTACTTATATTCCAGTTGCTCCACTGGATGCAATTAACGGCTCAGCCTGAAGGTCGCATAATTCCATTTGATATTAAGATTTTTAAAAAAATCTCATGTATGTTTTGAATTTAATATTTTAAATGTATACAGATATTTATTTAAAATTTGATGTAAAGTTTAATATAACTCGCGGGCCGTAAAAAGAACTTCTCGGGCCGCCAGTTATAGACAACGCTGGTCTAGATCATTTAAACTTTAATCCAAT
This sequence comes from Cynegetis impunctata, assembly GCA_030704885.1. Classification (NCBI taxonomy): domain Eukaryota; kingdom Metazoa; phylum Arthropoda; class Insecta; order Coleoptera; family Coccinellidae; genus Cynegetis; species Cynegetis impunctata. The sequence continues at coordinate 4,166 of JARQZK010003143.1, read as the reverse complement.
GAATTGTTTATGAAAATTGTCGGCAATCCAACTATATACTCTCACTTTAATGAGTGTGTTGAATTCTTGATTATAGGTAACATATATAACTGAAATTTCTTGTCAAATAGGATATCTAGAAAGAAAATAACACTTTGTATATTGGAATAATATGGCCGCTGTTGGGCAAATATTGCCTCATGTAATTCCGGATTTTATGATTTGACTTTCTGTTGTTTTATCAACGTACAATAATGCTTTGTCATTGCGAATTTAATTGGAGGCTATGATCAATTGTATGCCTAATTTAACAAATAAATAGACTGATAAATAAAACTCGATCAACGAAGGAGTTCATCTGAAACGAAGTATGAAGTATGGGTTATCATATATGTGTAGATATATATATATATATATATATATATATATATATATATATATATATATATATATATATTATTTAATATATAATATATAATATATAATATATATATATATATATATATATATATATTATATATATATATATATATATATATATTATTCGAATAGTTGTTGCCTGTGATCTATTTTTAAACTCTTGATAATTATTAGCAATAACAGGCTGGTTGAATCTTGAAAAACTCTATTTTAATAAAAAATTTTTGACGTTCCACTATGATATTCGTATTGAAATTTCTTTGACATTTATTGATTTAAAAATTGAAAAAACAGGGCTGCTTAGTATATGCTATTCAGTTCAATATTAACATTCAAAATTGTTATCACCAGATGGTAAGGGAAACCAAAGAAACCCTTACCTACGCAATGTTGAAATAATAATAAAAGGGGTACTATTTATCTAACAACAAGAAATGAGTCATGGGAAAACATTAAAGAAGTGGAGTAGAATTATCGGTATAGACGCTTATATGGAAGCAGCCGTTGACACGTGTTTCGGACTCTTTGGTCCTCATCAGAACGGCGTAGCCAAGTATTGGATTGAAAATTTGAAGATGAAAAAAGTACAACAAACAAAATCCTTAGATACGGAAGATAATCACACAATTGTGGTTTATTGTCTGAACTCTCCGGTATGGGAGATTTGGTCAAACTTTGCCACGGAGGCGATTAATGCTATCCGCGAGATCTAAGAACGAGTAAATAAACAATAACAATGAAATTAGTTGCTGGAAAATATTAAATAGGTAGAGCAAAATTATCGGAATAGTTCGTTTATATGAAAGTAGCCGTTTTCAATGAAATTTTTTATTTATTTAGAATTTCAAATCTTTTAAAAAGGGGTACTTACAGTTATAACAAAGTTTAAAACCCTCAGCTTAAGTTTAGGATCATTGCCATATTTTCAGCTTGCAATATTTAATCAATAAATGTCAAAGAAATTTCAATTACGAATATCATAGTGGAACGTCAAATTTTTTATTAAAATCGAGTTTTTCAAGATTCAACCAGCCTGTTATTGCTAATAATTATCAAGAGTTTAAAAATAGATCACAGGCAACAACTATTCGAATAAATAATTAAATATTGCAAGCTGAAAATATGGCAATGATCCTAAACTTAAGCTGAGGGTTTTAAACTTTGTTATAACTGTAAGTACCCCTTTTTAAAAGATTTGAAATTCTAAATAAATAAAAAATTTCATTGAAAACGGCTACTTTCATATAAACGAACTATTCCGATAATTTTGCTCTACCTATTTAATATTTTCCAGCAACTAATTTCATTGTTATTGTTTATTTACTCGTTCTTAGATCTCGCGGATAGCATTAATCGCCTCCGTGGCAAAGTTTGACCAAATCTCCACTACCGGAGAGTTCTGAAAATATACCACAATTGTGTGATTATCTTCCGTATCTAAGGATTTTGTTTGTTGTACTTTTTTCATCTTCAAATTTTCAATCCATACTTGGCTACGCCGTTCTTGATGAGGACCAAAGAGTCCGAAACACGTGTCTACGGCTGCTTCCATATAAGCGTCTATACCGATAATTCTACTCCACTTCTTTATTGTTTTCCCATGACTCATTTCTTTGTTGTTAGATAAATAGTACCCTTTTATTATTATTTTCAAACATTGCGTAGGTAAGGGTTTCTTTGGTTTCCCTTACCATCTGGTGATAACAATTTTGAATGTTAATATTGAACTGAATAGCATATACTAAGCAGCCCTGTTTTTTTCAATTTTTTAAATCAATAAATGTCAAAGAAATTTCAATTACGAATATCATAGTGGAACGTCAAAAATTTTTTATTAAAATCGAGTTTTTCAAGATTCAACCAGCCTGTTATTGCTAATAATTATCAAGAGTTTATATATATATATATATATATATATATATATTTATTCGAATTGTTGTTGCCTGTGAACTATTTCTAATCTCTTGATAATTATTAGCAATAACAGACTTGTTGAGTCTCAAAAAACTCGATTTTATTAAAAAGTTGACGTTTCGCCACGAATGTCGTGGCGAAACGTCAACTTTTTAATAAAATCGAGTTTTTTGAGAGCTGGGCACTTACGTAATAGTGTTATCTTATTTTAGTTCTGAGGAAGCAAGTTTGGAGTACTTATACCTACTGAATAGGGTTGCCAATTTTCGAAAGGACCAACCCGGGAGATTTTTTAAGGAGTTTAGTGGGGAGGGGGTTGAAGAAAATGTCAATCATTTATTTATTTTTGATTTATATATACTCTGCTTCTAATATTTGACAGTTTCTTACCACAAAATCATAATCACTAAAAATCGAAGTTTATGATTAGTAAAGCGCGGTTGCGTATAATTTAAAAAAAACTGGGGAAATTAGTCACCCCGGGAAGTCGGGAGGTTGACCATTATTACCGGAGTCATCCGGGCAATCCGGGAGGGTTAGGAACCCAATAACTGAATATTTAGAAAATCTTCATGCAGATGAGTTCTAAGAAATGTTCAGCGTGCAAAGTAGAATTGTGTTTGAAACATGACAAAAACTGTTTCATGTTATATTACGCAAAATAGGTTATGTTGTTTGGTTATATGTTCCTACTAGTTATGTGGAGTGACCACATCCTGCAGGATAATCCTTGTGTTTTTTTATCTTGAAATTTTTCATTTTCTTCGAGTATCTCTAATAAACCATTATCAAACCATACATAATATTTTTTCCACAAAAAATTAATTTGGGCCGGAAAGGGTTAAGCTGTTGAGTGTTGTAGTTCTAAATAAATAAGGGTTTCTATGTATCTATTGATGTCCCATCGAGTGTCCCATTTATATTTCCACCTAAGGAAGGTTTCTACATAGCATAAAATTCCTTAAACGTGGCCGTTGATATTCCATTTCTATTTATTTAAATATTACACTATGTCATAACGTACCAAAGTCTTCGTTTACGTATGATCTATTTGAATATCATGCACCAGTCACGGATGGGACAATTTGGTATATCGCCCATAACAGTAAGAGTTATTGTGATTGGTATTTTTGCTTATCTATTGTCTCGGAAATTGAAATACATTAATTTATATCTGTATATAATCGAAAGTTTCAATTATACCTACTCATTCAATTCCATATAATGGTGTATCTATGATCCGTATTCTATCATAGAACTACAGCTGGAGTTTTCGCGGAAAACTTTGCCTAACAATATCATTGTTATTTCTCATGTATGTTTCCTCTATATCAGGGGTTCCCAAAGTTTTTCTTGGGCGGACCAATTTAATATTATCGAATTTTTAGGAGTGCCAAAAACGTAATAAAATCAAAACAATAACCACGATGTTTTTGTTTTGAATATATTTAATTATATATATTTCTTATTTTTTTATTAGTATACTGAATTCAATATAAATATAAATCTTCAATTAAATATTTATTAAAACAAAAAAATTACTGAAATCCATCTTATTATATAGGTAATAACATGAGTCTTTAACTGTAACATTAATTATTATAAAATCATAAAATTTTTTAACACGAAATTAAAATCACTTATTGTAAATACAAAACTATAACTATAGCAACAAGTATTAAAAACTAATAATCAATTATTTATTATATGTTTATGGTTGAGGTTCTGTGAGAATGTTTTGAAAATATTGAAATATTCTCTTATTTGTAATATTTATTATTCATTTCACTATTTACTTATTTATTTTATAATAAAACTATAGAATATTGTATCGATCTCGCTGGCCAATTCAC
>JARQZK010003142.1:0-48459 GCA_030704885.1 Cynegetis impunctata | reverse complement strand
TTTGCTTGAATCTGTATGCTTGATTCATAAGTATTTTCATGCCGTACCCTTGGTGTCACAGCACGGGTATTCCACCAGATCTTCGGGACATCATGTTCACCTCCCTATTCCTTCCTCTGAACTAACAAAAAAGTCCATCATTTACAATGCTAAAAAAATTTACAATCACCTTCAAAAGGAATTAAAATCTATAACTTCCTTGACTAATTTTCGGAAACGAACAAAATCTCAATTTCTTGATAGACCTTATTACTCTATAGAGGACTACTTTTCTGAACACTGATTGATAGATATGACCAAATTGAATAGCACAGGCATCAGCTTCGATTGAGGAAGATTTATTGTAAAGTTTGTATATATATTTTTTATGGAAATGTGGTGTGATTTTTATTTTTAGGTATTACATTGTTTAGTTTGTATATTTTTTGATTGATGTGTGTTTATTTTTATTTTTCACATTATTTAGTTACTATTTATTTTTTTTCGCTTTGTCAATAAAATGTATTATTTTAAGACAATAAAGCATATTTGATTTGATCAGATGAATAGTTTTGAAAAGTAAGACAAATGCCTGAATCTAACATCGCTACTTCATTTTATTAAAAGGATGAAGAAATCTACTTTTGCGTATTGCACTACAGATTCTAGATAATAATAATAATATAATAATAATCTTTATTTAGCACAAAGCTATTATCAACTAACAGTTTACATTTAATTTATTACAAATAGTTTTCAAAAGTATACTCCATCAAGTATCTCTTGAAATCTCGGTAGCTCTGACAGTACTTTATATTTATGGGCAATTTATTGTATAATACAAGCCCCCTACTCATCGTGGATTTATACATACTATGTGTCCTATAGGTATCTATTTGAAAGTCGTTTCGATGTCTGGTCTGATAATCATGGTATTCACTAACAAACTGCAAATTTTCTCTTAGATAATTAGGTAACATTCTTTGTTTGATCCTATATATATAATCTAATGTTCGATAAGTTATTCTCTGATTTACACTCCTTAATTGTAATGCTGACAACATATTTTTAATAGGTGTACTTTTGTTACATTTTAGTACTACTCTCATACCCCGATTTTGTATTTTCTGCAATCTATCAATACAATTTTTTTGTAGATTGAATAAAAGTGACGAACAATAATCAATGTGAGGTAGTGTCAATGTCTTAAACAATAATAAGGTTGTGTTCATATCAATTTTACTTCTTAATCTGTATAAAAGGCTAATTTTTTTTGACATCTTATTTGCAATGTACTCTGCTTGCGCTTTTAAATTTATGTTTTCGTCAATTATTATGCCAAGATACTTCATTTTATTTATCTATTCTATCAATTACTTCTGCATTAATTTTTACTTTTAGGTCAGTTTCACTTGAATTTTTTATCTTGTATTCACTGCCAACAATCATAAATTTTGATTTTTTAACATTAATTTTCATGTTGTTGTCGCATAACCTTATATATAACTTATCTAAGTCAATTTGCAGTGATTGTGACATAAATGTAATATCCTCGCCCGTTACATAAAGAATTGTGTCATCGGCAAACATTGAGATCTCAGAATTTCTTACATATTTAACAATGTCATTTACATACAAAATAAACAATAGAGGGCCTAACACCGTTCCTTGTGGAACTCCATATTCATTAATTCTAGATGTCGATATCGAATTATTAAATTTAACTTTTTGAGATCTATTTTTTAAATAGGAACTAAACCATTTTATGACATTTCCCGACAGTCCCATTTTAGGTAATTATTTATCAAAAAAGTTCTATCTATAGTCTTAAATGCTCTTTGAAAGTCTAGAAAAACCACTAATATTATTTTACCTTTATCGATTTCCCTAACCCACCTATCATACACTTTCAAAATTGAACTTTCACATGAGTGTCGCGCACGAAAACCAGATTGGGAGCCGCATAATACTTCATTTCTGTCACAAAAATCTATAAGTTGTTGTTTTATCACAAGTTCTAGTATCTTTTCAAACACCGGAACTGTATTAATTCCTCTGAATTCCTCACAAATCTGAGTGTCAGGAACCTTTTGTGTTGGAATAACTATCGCAGTCTTCCATACCTCAGGGAACTCACCATACATGAGTGAAGTGTTCACTATATCCAAGAGTCTATTACCAATTGCTTGAAATACATCTCTAGAAATTCTGGTGTTTATCCCATCTTCTGGACACGAAGTATTCTTCAGAGAAGAAACAATTTTTTTTAACTCCTGCATTGACACTAATTGGAACTCAGCAAAATGTCCATGCGACTTCATATGCTCTAGATATCGCTCATGGGCGTAATATTTCGGAATAGAATTGGTGATTTCATTTATGCTATTAATGATATATGTTTCCATAGATATGATAAAAATAAGATGTATTTTGTGATTAGTCTAAAATTGTATAGCCAATACTTTAACTTTTTCTTCTGCAATTTTTCCCTCTTCAAATATACTATGAATATATTGCCGATAATAAACAAAATATTTCATTTTTTTATATACTGCATTTCCTACCATTTATAGCAGACTTTTTTTCGAATAAATGTATTTTTAACGAATCGAAGTCTGTACAAACAGTGTTGTAAAAATAGCAATTACTGTTAAATACGTCTTTTGAATGGGTTTTGACACATAACATACCTACTTAGCTATTTTTTCAAGCAATTCACAGCACCAAACAAAATAAATTATTCAATACATTTATTCTGTTCTAACATTGCCAAATATATCTCAAAGATAAATATACATAAATTTAACACTATTAAAAAAATATAAATAGATCACAAGGACAAATTATTATTCAAGAAAAAAATATTTTACATTATGTAAATTAATGGAATACAGCTTTTTTTATGACCAATAAGTGTTGACAAATTTAATCCAATACCATTTTTTACAAAAAAGAAATTTTTATGCACTTGACAGTTAAGTGACAAACTTATTATTTTGTATTCGTAAATTTTCAAACGAGATAAAATTGAATAAGTACTAGAAAACGTGTTTGAGTAAACTCGTTAAAATTGTATATTTTTTAGCACCTGAGAATTTTTTATAAATTTCAATCATCCAAAGTTTAAAGTACAAATCAATTTCGATAATTATGGACTCAATAGGAAACCCAAATTAAAAAATTACAAGTTAATTTCTCTTTAATATGATATATTAAAAGAAGTTTTAGATAAAGTGCATTGAATTATACAGGTTTCGTATGTAAAGTAATGTATCTTAAGAAGAAGAATTAAGCAATGGGGGAGATTTAATAGAAGTTGTATAAAAATTCATCTTAATAATAATAATATTCAGATAATCAAGGAAATAAAATAACATTCAAACAATATTAACAAAAAACAATTGAAAATTTCTGATCTCCCCAAATATATGTACAGATTAATGCTTGAAGTAAAATAATAATTTTACATATTTTATTTTATGCTTAACAATTAGGAAATTAACAAATTTAACATTTAATTCGGGATTTTTAAACTTGCCTTGACTGATCAATATAAAAAAACTTAATTGAATTGCATCTCAATGTAATAAAAATATTTATCACAATTTCACAAGAACATTAACTTCAATCCGATAGAAAACCATGTTCAATATATATATAATGAAAGTTTTGAGTATATTCTTTGAAAATATATGTTTTAAATTTGCTAATGAATTTGAAACAGTACATTGATAACATGGTGTAAATGCCATGTCGAATTTGTTCTTATATCATTATCAGATTCAGGTATGAAAACGAGGGGAATTAAACAAAAATAGAAAGATACTCGCAAAATACCTATATCAATAGAATAGTATTGAGTGCAGATGTACATATAACCTTATGTTTGTATAGAATATGTGTAAGATGTTTTGCATTTGCAGTATCTTTGTGTAAGAAATAATTCTGAATTTAGCTGAAAGTTTCTTTTCAATTCTCCTTTTTCATTCACCTGAGAAAAGTAATAAAACTTAAATTGTAATAATTGACAAAAACTATAGAAGTTCTGATTTCAAGTAGTATCCCCTCGAATTATTAAAAATTAAGCAAACTTGCTATATAGCAGGGTAACAACAACACTTAAATAAATAACCAAGTTATTGATTCCAAATAGACAAGCTGAACAAGGGCTATTGATGTAATTGAAGAACTCTTTGTTCAATACTTGGAATGCTGCAAAACCTGGACAGAATTTATCCAATACTGCTGAGAAACAGCCCTTGACTAAGCCAACATCACTAAAAAAAGAAAAATATTAGAAAATTTTTCATCGAGGTTTCAGGCACTTAAAAAAGTTCAGTACAACCTGATAAGAAAGGACCCCGCAAATTTTAAGTGGAAATTGGGTTTCACTCAATGTTTCTGAAATTTTGGAGTTAGATTCTTCAGAGCACGTGGATCAAAAGTCTCAATGGGCAGAAAGCTCTGAAATGCTTTCTTTTTTCTGTACAGTATGCTGAATTTGCAAAAAAATTAACAATTTGCAAACATATATACACATAAGTATAAACGCGTGTGTTGTGTGTGTGTGTGTATGTGAGAGTGTGTATGTGTGTGTGCGCGCGCGTGTGTGGGTGTGTGTGCGTGTGTGGGTGTACGCGCGCGTGTGTGTGGGTGTGGGTGTACGCGCGCGCGTGTGTGTGAGAGTGTGTGTGTGCGTATTTGTGCGCGCGCGTGTGTGGGTGTGTGTTTGTGTCTGTGTGTGTGCGCGTGTGGGTGTACGCGCGCGTGTGTGTGCGGGTGTTCGCGCGCGCGCGTGTGTGGGTGTGCGTGCGTGTTTGTGTGCGTGTGAGAGAGAGTGTGTGTGGGTCTGGGTGAACGCGTGTGTGTGTATGTGTGCGCGCGGGTGTGTGGGGTGGTGTGCGTGTTTGTGTGTGGGTGTACGCGCGCGCGTGCGTGTACCCACGCACACATGCGCGCGCGCGTACACCCACACCCACACACACGCACAAACACGCACACAAACCCACACACACGCGCGCACACATTAGTGAGTAGGGGCGTTTAGTGAGTAGGGGCGTTAGCGTCGAGTTTTAGTATGACGCTACGTCGAGTCGTCACATATCCAGGCCGAACAGCTATGCCTGGAATCCGTAAAAAGGATTCTCCCCAAAAAAAAAAAAAAAAACACGCGCGCGCACATACACACACACGCGCGCGTACACACACACACACACTCTCTCTCTCTCTCACACGCACACAAACACGCACGCACACCCACACACACGCGCGCGCGCACACACACACACGCGCGCATACACCCACACACGCACAAACACCCACACTCGCGTGCGCACACACACACACGCGCGCGTACACCCACACACTCGCGTGCGCACACACACACACACTCTCTCACACACACACACACACAACACATGCTTCTATACTTATGTGTATATATGTTTGCAAATTGTTAATTTTTTTGCAAATTCAGCATACTGTACAAAAAAAAGAAAGCATTTTGACGCTTTCTGCCCATTGAGACTTTTGATCCACGTGCTCTGAAGAATCTAACCCCAAAATTTCAGAAACATTGAGTGAAACCAAATTTCCACTTAAAATTTGCGGGGTCCTCTTATCAAATCGTACATATTGAAGTTTATTACTATTATGCCACAATATTTTGGATTAGCACATTTGTACTTAATTTATTTTTGGTATAAATGAGAAACAATATACTTTGCTCTTATCAATATTTTTATTTTATGTTTATGTTTTATGTTTGCGACTGCCGGTTTTGTAGTAGGTACCAATGTAACAAAAATGATAAAAAACGAAGTAACGGATAAATACATCCAATACTCAATTTTTGGATGAAGTTCCTAAAAGATACAATGAGTTTAATCAATACGACTTACAAAAATAATATAGTTTGATTTAGATGGTACGATCTGTGATTAAAATTGTTACTATCAGATATTTATTAATAAAATAATTCTGTTGACAATATCCTTAACTTAGTGACATAGTTTGAATTATGTAAGTATTTCTGGGTATTAATGACTTCAGTTTCATGTTTATCAATTAACAATAATATAGTCTATAAATTAATTCAAAATGCATAATTTTTCACGGGTTCTCACCAATTACTTCTATGTTAACAAAGCTCATCAATAATATTTTTCACTAACAGATATTTCAAATAAGAAAAGAAATTTTTAAACAGATATTTTAACAATAACGATTATTCTCTCCTGCAACATTGCATGCAAAAAAAACTTTAATAAGTGTTGCAAGATATATTATGTATATCAAGAATAGACTAACCTGCAAAGATTACTTTTTGTCATATACTCATTATCTTTGACGGTCTTGAAAACTCTCGAAAAGCAAGATCCAACTTCCTGTGAACCATTATTATAACCAAGTGTTTCTCGGCACTGCTTGCCTTGAGAACTGAAGAAACCTGAAAACAATAATATGTAATTGAAATGCTTAGCAAAAATGAATGACTGAATATGTGAATCATTTGAAAAAACACTTTGATTTCATTAAGAATTTTCTTAAAATGATTTTACAGAACACACAATAACCGCACCTGCACTTTTTCTTTTGTTAATCATGTGATACTTGAGAGTAATAGTGATTCAATGGCAAAAGTTACTTGTTTACCTTCTAATTATTATATTAAGTTATATATAATTTCTTGCAATTTTTGGGCGTTAATTGCAAAACAAATATACAATGAACCCACAGGAATCTTGAGAAATACTTGCATTAAAACATTACGCTGGAAATTGAACTGAAGAGAAATATCAAGATACAATAATGATAATGGAAGTTACCACAGTAAACAATGAATAGAAAAATGTTTCCAATTACGATTTTGATTGTTAGATAAGTTATTCTATTCGATGAAGCATGGAAGAACGCTGCGGCGAATGCTTACCGTTTATGTAATTATGATGTGATGTTATTAAATAATAAACTTTTTAGTCGTATTGTAGTATAAAATGCATACTATTGCATAAGGTGAACAAGGAAAATTCTTTAATAATTTAAAAAATTATCAAACAACTTTCCAAGGAAGCTGGTTATACGTATTCAGCAACGCAAAATCTGCATTCACAATCGAACGGTGAATTATAGAAATTGTCAAGTCACTCCGACTCAAAATCTGCATACAGCTGTTTCGATCTTATTAGATCTTATCAGTGCAGCTTATTTGACTCGGAGTGAATTAACAAATTTCTAATTGTTCCCCAACACAAATCGTGGTCAGTAACAATTTCTATAATTCACCGTTCGATTGTGAATGCAGATTTTGCGTTGCTGAATACGTATAACCAGCTTCCTTGGAAAGTTGTTTGATAATTTTTTAAATTATTAAAGAATTTTCCTTGTTCACTTTATGTAATGTATGAAATTGACCATGGTCGACTAGTATGTTTTTCATGATTTGATTGCATACTATTGCAGTGTATCGAAGGAAAGCAGTCAAATGCGAGAGTAATTTTTAGCAGGTTTTCACTTTGAAAACCTGCTTATTAAAATGGGTGCGATTAGCAAAGTTGGACCTAGGACCAAGATCGTTTTTCGTTTCATGAGTTTTTATGATGCTTGGCACCAAAAATTCAATAAATCTTGTTTACGCGACAGAAAGCGCAATTTTGTAGTAATAGGGTTGAAAATTTGTATCAAGGTAGTTTTGTATGATATCTTGAATGGGATTTTGGTTTGAATTGGTTGGGGGGTTGACCCCTTGGGGGAAGAAATAAATCTTGTTTACATGATAAAGGTCGCAATTTTGAAGTAATAGGGTTAAAAGTTTGTAGGTAGGTATTTTCAAAAGATATCTTGGATGGAATTGCTTTTGGTTCGAATTGGTTGGGGGGTTGATCCCCTGGGGGAAGAAATAAATCTTATTTACATGATAAAGGGCGTAATTTTGGAGCAATAGGATTGAAAGTTTTTGAGTAGGTAGATATATTGAATGGGATAGGTTTTAATGCGAATTGGTTGGGGGGTTGACCCCCCAGGGAAATAAATCTTGTTTACACGATAGAAGGCGCAATTTTGGTACCATAGGGTTGAAACTTTGTAGGTAGGTAGTTTCGTACGATATCTTGGATGGTATTTATTTCTATATGAATTGGTTGGAGGGTTGACCCCCCGGAGGAGGAAATAAATCTTGTTTACACGATAAAGGGCGCAATTTTATAGAAATAGGGTTGAAAGTTTGTAAGTACGTGGTGCGAGTTGGTTGAAGGGTTGATCCCCCGGGGAGGAAATAAATATTGTTTAGACATTAGAGGGCGCATTTTTTTTGAAATTGGAAAAAAATCATAGTTTAATGAATATATTTTTTAAACTGGATACGTTATGAAATTCTGCTCTTCTAATGCAGCTCCCTGCGATAGAGTTTTCTTTATCCTTTTTTTCATGTCTGATATTATATATAATATATATATATTATATCAAGTAGGATAATGGGTTAAACGGATGAATTAAAGACTAATGAAGTGAACTTCTTATATTCTTTGTCAACGTTTCGGCTTCTATTCAAGCCTTCATCAGGACTCTACAAAATTTTTACAATTAGTTCGAACAATAGCAAACGAGAAGGTCTCAAGACACAGGACTCACCGAATGTTTGATGTTATAAAATAAGCTAACATCTTCAACAACGGAAAAAACACAAAAACTAATGTGACAAACCATAAAATTATTAAACTGTACTACATTATATGAAATTATTTAAAATAAGATAAACGTGATTTTTGAGAATTATTACGAATTCTACCCACACAACATCGTGGTACCAAGAGAATGACAGCAATCACAGAATGCTCAAAAAACAAGTTGACAAACTTCAGTTATAAAATTAAAATTAAAGTGACACAAAAATGTTCTTCTTCTTACTATCCTGACCTTAATAATCAATCAACAGAACTTTCATTGTTATTAGTGACGTCGTACGCTATTAAAAAGGAATAAATATTACTAATTTTCTCTATATCTTTCCTCGAATTCATTGAATCCGGGCAACGTTTTATATGATACATCTCCAAAAATGATCTCTTATCCAAATTATTCTCAAATTCTAAAATGTTTGCAGAACCATAGTCCATGTTATGGTCTGTAGCTCTGCAATGTTCTGCTAGTGCACAAACCTTCTCTGGGTTCTTTATATCACTCTTGTGTTGGCTAATTCTCTTTTTTAGTTGTTGAGACGTCTGACCAATATATGATAATTCACAAACATGACAAGGAATGCTATACACCACACCACTAAGTTTATCTTTATCGATTCTGTCTTTCACTGATGAGAACAACAATTTAGAATCAATTAAGAATCAATTTAGTGTTAAATTGTTGTTCTCATCAGTGAAAGACAGAATCGATAAAGATAAACTTAGTGGTGTGGTGTATAGCATTCCTTGTCATGTTTGTGAATTATCATATATTGGTCAGACAACCACGATGTTGTGTGGGTAGAATTCGTAATAATTCTCAAAAATCACGTTTATCTTATTTTAAATAATTTCATATAATGTAGTACAGTTTAATAATTTTATGGTTTGTCACATTAGTTTTTGTGTTTTTTCCGTTGTTGAAGATGTTAGCTTATTTTATAACCTCAAACATTCGGTGAGTCCTGTGTCTTGAGACCTTCTCGTTTGCTATTGATTGAACTAATTGTAAAAATTTTGTAGAGTCCTGATGAAGGCTTAAATAGGAGCCGAAACGTTGACAAAGAATATAAGAAGTACACTTGATTAGCCTTTAATTCATCCGTTTAACCCATTATCCTATTTGATGTATCACGACCGGAGTTTCTGATGTCTATATATATATATACATATATATATATATATATATCTATATATTTATATATATTTATATATATATATTTATATATATATATATATATATATATATTTCCCGGTACATATTGACTTCTCCAGCGGCTCCCATCGAGTCAAATGAGCTGAAATGTGGTACCGCAACCGCCCCCATTTTTACGTAGATAATTCTAATAATGTTCATATAAATATCTTCAGTGCTACATATTGACATCTCCAGCAGTTAAAATTTGGTATCTGAAGTGGTTTCCGAGGCGGAACGAAACTATCAAGAGTTGGTTACATTTTTCCAAACGCCGTTTTACGTAGATATTTCTTGTTTTTTGGGATTTTTGAATATGTGCCTAATTCCTCAGCTTCTGCAGATTGAGTTAGAGGGCTCAAACTTGGTACGTAGATTGAGTTAATGTTGAGGTAGTTTAAACCATTTCCCGCATTCTCGCTGCTCCGCGCGGGGACTATTTCCTTCAAATCGCAACCCAACCAGTTTCGGCACCAGTACATGATGCACTTCTCGATTTTTGTTTTCAATAGTGGGTTGAAATTTGGTTTGATTGAGTTGATGTTGAGGTACGTTCCTTCGTTAATTTCAACTTTATCCTCAATCACGATGCACTTGACAAAATATTTTTGAATAAAATAAATTATATTCTACTTATCAATTCGGTTTGCTATTTAAAGCACTTACTTTTTACGTGAGCACCATCATTGTGGCACAAAAATTGTAAGAAACTCGTCACCGTATCTTGAACAAATTGTGGAAGGAATTTCTCTTCTTTCGGTAGACACATCAGCATTTGTTTGTTGACATCTTTCATTTTCAAAATCAGGATCTTCTTCTCATTCTTGCAGAAATGATCTAAATGGTCTGGCAGGAATGTGAAGGTGTACTTGGCATATTTCCGAAAATCATCGGAAAGGACCTGAAAATATGATCACTAAGTTGAAATGAATGAGATATACCTAAAAATTCAATTTTCCATAAATAAACCTATATTAAATCAATAATCAACTATAGTTCTAATAATTATTGAATGTCTTTTAATGGACTCCCTCCATTCAAAGAAAACTGATACTAACATATTTATATAAACAGCAATTTATTACATACAACTTTCTTTTCACAGGGCTGTATAAAAATGCCGTGTTTACACTTTAGCACACGTTGCAATTTACAATCGCCGAATACTCTGAATTTTTTTGGTGCTGGGGCTCCCTTGGACGGTTATTTGGTGGTTTTCCATTTTTGAATAGTTACCTTCTTCAATAAATGAAGAAATAATCAGTTCATTCAGGACATTTGTATCAATACAAGTAAAAGATAACAAACGCTATAACTTCAAAAATATAGAGGCCTCAAAGGATCGTTTTAAACTCTGTTCGACAATAATCAAAGAATTCTTTTGTATAAGGTATTCTTCTTGTTGGCATTGAATGATGAGATTGCGAATATCCTTCATGAAGAGTCTACTATTTTCAATTTTTTGAAGAGGTTTATGTACAGTATTGAAAAAACGTATACACATAATATTCTGTCAGATTTTGGGTGATAGTCAGATGCCTGTGTGGGTATATATGCCAAGCTACAGAGCTTTTTTTTTCATGTAAAAAGTGTTAGAAGAAAACCAGCTCCGCCATTGTGTGTAAAATAGTTCCACATGATATAGTGATATGTTTTTCATTCGACTTTATTATTTATGTCTTTTTTATTAACATTTCATGCAAAAAATCGAGTTTTTTTAGTTTTTTGCTTATAAGATTGAGACTATCAGAGTAATCGCGATGGTGTTAATAGACTTATTGTAGAAAATGAAAAGACGAAAAAAATGAGAGGTCGGACGACTCGATCAGACCCTTAGTCTGAGGGAAAATTGGAAAAAATCGGCCAAAATGCAGTTTTTTTCAAAAGTTCATAACTCGGTTATTTTTTGAGTTGTAGTTTAGATCCTCCGGTTAGTATTATTTATCAATATGAACTTTATTTGTGCGAAGAGCAGGAACCTTCCGATGCATAGTTTTTGAATTGTGGCCATTTGAATATTTCACTATGCAATTTTCCAGCAGACCTGAATGCGACAGGTATGGTCCGATTTCAATTTACAAAAAAGATTTTGAAAGTAGAATTCTCATAGTCCAAAACGTTCATCTTGGTTTTTCATGAAAACGCTGAAAAATATTTTAAAAATAAAGCTGAACATGACGAAAAACGGCCGAGAAATAACCGTCATGTTCAAAATGCTGACGCTTTCTAATGTCGTGCTTATCCTTGCCTGCTGCTCTACCCCTACTCTTCAACTATTCTCACGCGCTCGGCCCTTTTTCGTCATGTTCAGCTTTATTTTTAACATATTTCTCAGCGTTTTCATGTAAAACCAAGATGAACGTTTTGGACTATGAGAATTCTACTTTCAAAATATTTTTTGTAAATTGAAATCGGACTACACCTGTCGCATTCAGGTCTGCTGGAAAATTGCATAGTAAAATATTCAAATGGCCACAGATCAAAAACTATGCATCGGACAGTTCCTGCTCTTCGCACAAATAAAGTTTATATTGATAAATAATACTAACCGGAGGATCTACGCTACAACTCAAAAAACAACCGAGTTATGAACTTTTGAAAAAACTTCATATAACAAAGATATAAATAATAAAGTCGAGTGAAAAACATATCACTATATCATGGGGAACTATTTTACACACAATGGCTGTTTTTCTTCTAACACTTTTTGCACAAAATGCTCACTCTAAATCTCTGTAGGTTGGCCTAATAGGTAAGGAGCCATTTGATTTGTTGTTGTGGTTTTTGTAATTGGAAAAGTGATGGTTTTGTTCGAATATTAATTTAAGGCAATTATATATGTATATCCCGTGTTATTTGAACGGAATATATTAATGAAGGATTCCTAGATATTTCATCTTGAAGATAGATTAGAAGTTTGCATGGTACACTTGTTTGAGCACCTCGATAGCCAATTGATGTTTAAAGACATTTAGAGAATAATTTGATATTTTTACGAGGTAGTTGATGTGATCTTTCCATTTGAGGTTAGAATCCACGTATATTCCTAGGGATTTTATGGCACAATGTACTTTGATTTTGTTCTCTTTGCAGGCGAAGCCTTTCTGTCTAAAGATGTTCGTTCTAACCGTGGAAAATATGAGGAATTCTATTTTTGGCATTAGCTTTGGCTAATTTTTTCTAAACTATTTCTCTATTGTAAACATGATATTCTGAGTATTTACTATTCCTGGTCCTAGTTGGTAGGCGGAGACAATATATGTGTCATCGGCATATGAATCAGGTCTACCTAACTTTCGGTTAGGTGACTGACAGGTCATTCACGTAGACGAGGAATAGATGTGGTCCAAGGATGCTTCCTGGGGTAATTGTTGACATATCCGATGAAAATACTCCATTGTTCTCAATTATAATAACTGTTCAGGAACGACTTTCTAGAAAGCTTTTAATTAATTCTAGTTGTTGTCCCCGACATCGTAATCTTCCAGCTTTGTCAGAAGTATTTTGTGTTTTACACAATCGAATACTTTTAATTTGATAAGTCAAGGAAGAGGCTTAGCGGTATGTCTCCTTTTTCCAAGACTTCCACGATTGGCCCAGGTGAGGTCATAAATTGCAGTTGTAGAGCTTTTACCTTTTATATATCCATGTTGGTGTTAAGAAATTATATCAAATTTATTTCTTGATGGATGAAGTCAATAATATGACTTAGGTCAGTACAGTTATTTTCCTAATAAGTTTGTAAAGTTTAACTTTTCCGCACATAACGTCCAACAAAATCAAAATTAGTAATAAGATTGAGTGAGTAGGTATTTCAACAGATGTGGTAATATGTTCACAACTATAATGAAAATGTATCACTTTTATGGTGGTTAACCTCGGGAAAATTGTCATGTTATTCCTAATGATTCATAGGAAGAAAATATTGGTTAACTAAACGGGATTTGAAGTTCATAAAATTTCAAAAGGCTTTAATTCCGAAATATATTTGCATATTTCGACAAAACAAAAGTATATATCCAGTGATTGAGATACAATATTTTAACCAAAGAACTGAACTGAGGGAAAAACAGAATCATATATCACAAATTTGTTATCATAAATTGTGGTTCCTTTTTCCTAACGGTACATAAATACTTAGGAATCAAACATTGGAAAATTTCCCATGACAAATATAGAGAAATTTCCGCAAAGCAGAGATAATAATTTGCAATAGAGATTCACTGAATGTAATATGATATGGGGGCAGCTAAAACAATATTATTGTCATTTTAGATGCGTATATCACATGGAACCAATCATACTAATCAGATAACCCATAACTCAATCATATTTAAATTGGTCCCCTAGAAAAGTAATATTTTTTAACCAATATAACACATTGAAAAAATAATCATGCATTTCCTAATTTCAAGTCTAAAGCAACCTTCTTGCAAATTATCATTATGGAACATATTTTCCTTTGAATTGAGTTTATCCAATTTAAACGACTTTCATGAGGTATATTGAACAGTGCAAAAACTTCCACAAATGAGTCAAAGATCTATAGGGTAATTTTGCATTAATTGTATTTGATTATTAGGGTCAACAATATTTTTTCTTTTCATGTATCAAAAATTGTGTTTTGTTTACGAAGGAAAATTATGGCGCAGGTTATGCGGATTGCATGCTGGTAACTCTGGTAACAGGGACCCTGCTGAAGACGAGTTGACCTAGGCGAATAGCCATAGCAGCTAGCCCATTTTGCCCCCCTGAAAAGGGGGCGTTTAAGCAACAAGAACTTCTAAGTTCGTTTGCACCTTCTTTTATAATTAAAGGGTAGGAGGCCATATCTATAATAATAATAATAATAATAATAAAGGTTTTTATTCCGTAAGAATGTCATTACATTATGGAATAAGTCAATACACATATATACCTAATATACAATACAACATCTCAGTACATATGCTTAATATACAATACTACATCTCAGTACAAAAAAACTCCTCGAGACTGTAAAAACTTTTATCGACTAAATATTCTTTCAGTCTTTTTTTGAAAATATTCAGATTTTCTGAACGCTTCATATTTTCATCCAACTTGATTCCAAGTGAGGAAGGAGACATTAAACCTATTCTATATTTAAAATTAGGCAACCTCAAATTAAGATTGTTGCGAGTAGGATAAGCATAAAAGTCAGCACCCCGAAGAAACCCTCCCCGGTTTCGATATATCAAGGAAGCAAGTTCAAGAATCAAAATCGATGGTAATGACAATACTTTCAATTCTCTAAAATACCGCCTGCAGGAAGTCGTCTGAGGGACACCAACAATACACTTAACCACCCGTTTTTGACTTATAAAAACATCCCTAGCAGCGGAGGATGCTCCCCAAAAGCCTATCCCATAACTCAGTCTTGAAGAGACTTGCGCATGGTAAAGTTGTAAAATCTGCTCAATAGAAAGAACATGTTTCAAATTTCTCAGTAAGTAGCACAAAGAATCAATTCTTGTGCACACACTTTGACAGTGAGCCTTCCAATTCAAGTTTTCATCAAGTATAACTCCCAAGAATTTAACACTAGCAACTCTGTGTAATAGAGTGCCATTGAGGGTTTCATTGATATTGAGATTGCTATTGTTATTATAGTTATGAAAAATTGAAAAAGTAGTCTTTGGGGCGTTAACATGTAGTGAATTCATAGAGAACCAATCAAATTATTTATCCAAATTATACTGTATTCGCGTCTCCAAAACTGACGAATTCTTATCTGATATAACCGCAGTGGCATCATCAGCATACAAAAACATACAGCAATCCACACTAGATCCTATATCATTTATGTAGAGTAAACTCCAACACTATTCCGAAGAACTTTCGAATTAATGTTTTTGAATATTCCACGTTGCAAGCTCTCCACTGATATAAATTGTTCTCTGTCATTCAGAAAACTTCTCAACCAGCTCAAAGATCTACCGCGAATACCATACCCTTCCAGCTTCATCAAGAGCAAGTCGTGAACCACACAATCAAAAGCCTTACTGAGGTCACAAAATATCCCAGCGGGACACTCTCCGGACTCTTATGTGGTCCACAACCCTCCCAACAAACGCGAACAAGGCATCCGTGGTGCTGTTCTTAGGTCGGAATCCAAACTGATTCCCGATTAAAATCTTGTGAACTCTCAGAAAAGACCAAAATCTACCAAGAAAACAATACTCGTAAATCTTAGAAAATATCGAAGAGAGAGCTATTGGTCGATAGTTGTCCATTGATTCATTATCTCCCCTTTTGTGTAAAGGAATTACCTTACTTAATTTTAACTTGCTTGGAAAAACACCCTCACTGAAAGACAAGTTAATCAAAAAGGTCAAAGGTTTGGAGAGTTCCCTCAAGCACTTTTTTATTATGAAATTTGGTATATCGTCAAAACCACTAGATTTTTTTGATTTTATATCTATATCAACATTACTACTTTATCAATAACTCTTTGAATAAATATCAAAATCATGAAGCCCTTATTTGAATCCAATCAAGAAAATGAAAGTCGTTTTTGGGTAACTTGAAAAATGATGGATTAGACTTGAATTGTATAATAATTAACTGGAGAAAATATAACATTCGTAAATCAGCCCTTTTCTACCCAATTTCCAAAAGTAGGAATATATCTAAAGTAAATGCGTCATATACGATGTTTCTTGAGAAATAGTGAAATTTCTCATAATATTGATTTTCTGTTGCGCTAAATACATGAAATTAATACAAGATTTACTTTGCAATAGAAGTACTTATATTGTACATTTTCTGAAACCGTATTGCAATCGAATAATTATAATTCATTTATAATTTGGCAATAAAAATATTGTAGCCGATTCACTACTAAGTTATCAGAGCCATCAGATTTTTGGTGATGAATTTCAAATTTCGGAAATCCAGCAAGCCTTTGATATGTCTGCAATTTTCGAGCTATCTTTATATATAGGAATAGCTATATATAATCAGCTCCCTTCGACAGTTGTTTGATAATTTTGAATTATTGAAGAATTTTCCTTGTTCACTCGATGGGATATATGAAATTTACCATGGTCATCTAGTATTATACATTGTTTGATTGTACAATTTAATAACTCAAATATTTTCTACGAGTAACGCCATCTTCATATTGTCTGAAAACTTTTCAGACTACCCCCTTATTTCTTTCATTTATTTTGTGAAGTTACGGTCCTCATTCGGATCGACCCCGTATAATGTCAAGGCAAACTATTTATTGATCACATTTTTTATCACGATTCAGTGAGGCAGAAAACAACATTCACAATTACTGACAATGGACTAATAACTCATTTGATTCAGTCAATATACGTCAACCGTCCAGATAAAAATAAAACAATTAAATCTCTCAGAAATTCCATTTTTTTCAGAATTGTTAACCATAGAATTTAATTATTTAAAATGGTGACATAATTACGCAATTTTTATGAGTTCGTCCGGAATTTTTTTTGTCTTTCTGAATAAGTGAGACGGTTACTCCTTCTTTATTTCTGTAGTTATTATCATAAATATTCATAAGGAGAACGAAATAGATGTTTCATGTGTTCCAGTTTAAAGTTTAGGGATCAGAACTAGTCGTCCAAGTATCATTAGTTACTAACCAAGGTTGTACGTACAATCACTGGACGACTGTTGCCAACAGATTAAATGTTCAAACTGCATTTAATTTGACGCAATAAAATTTTGTAAATATAACCATAATCATTTCATAGCTAAGTGAATGAATAATTGTATTGGTTTCATGTATTTAACGGAACAGAAAATTAAGATACTTAATGAGAAAATTCTCTAGAAACATCGTATATCACGCATTTACTTTTAATATATGCGTCCTTTTGGAAAGTGGCAGGAAAATGGCTGATTCACCTACATACAGGGCCGGCCCGTGCCGAGGATGCATGACACCCGGGCGGCATTCTACAAGGGGCGGCAAAAATTGAAAAAAAATTATTCATAAACACATCCACAAAGATGCTGATCGCTGAAAAATCGATTGAACAAGGTTGACTCGGCCATCCAAAATTCAATTCGGTTAAAAAAAAAGTTGGACATCGGTTATTCAAAGAATTATTTGCGTAATTCAGCAATTAACTGGACAAAATCTAGCTTTTAGAGGAGTTGATGAAAAACTTTTCGAAAAAGGTAATAATAATTTTTTGAAGCTAATTGAATCAATTGCAAAATTTTATAATATAATGGATGAACACATTGGCAAAATTCAGAAAGATAACAGTCACATGCCACCTTATTTAGGTCTTAATATTCAAAATTAAATAATTTCTCTTATCGGTGAAAAAGTAAAAAAATTAATGGCAATTCAAGGAATGTAAAAATTAGGAAGCAATTTCTAGGGTTCTTCCCTGTTAAATATACAACTGGTGAAGGATTAACAGCTATTTTATTAAATTATTTGGAAGAATTTGATGTTGATATTAAATTAATATATGAGAGGGCAGGAATATGACAATAATGCCAAAATGAAAGGCAAACATAATATAATAAATTAATACTTTTTCGAACTTATGTGTAGCTTTACGGATTTTTTAAACAATGCCTATCGCTGTAGCTCATACTGAGAGATTTTTCTCAAAATTAAAAATAATTAAGAACTATCTGGAATTTGCTATGAGTCAGAATAGGCTAACAAATTTGGTAATGATAATCATCGAAAATGATATTTGCGAAGCGTTAGATATGACAGATTTAATTGAAGAATTTGCATTTAAAAAAGCGAGAAAAGTTGCTTACAACAATTAAAACTTATAACGCATCTAAATTCAAAGTGCTAATAAAGAATGAAAGATGAACAGAAAATTATGTACCTAAGGTACTTCTACCTAAGGTAATTCTTTTTTGTTATAACTAAATATTATACGGAAGAACTTTCTTTGTTATGTTTGATTAAAATATATATTTTTTAAAAATTATACAAAGAAATAGAGTTTATTAAAAGCTACCTTCATCATATTCAATTTAAATTGTTTTATTTCTTTAACAAATTAACAGTTATCTCATAATTAAAATCAAAATTTTAAATGAACGCAGTTATTATTATTATTGACCGAAAATAACATTGGTGTTCTAATGAGGAAGGGCGGCAAATTATATCTTGCACCCGGGCGGCACATATCCTTGGGTCGGCCCGAGGGGTAAACCGCTGACTCAATGTTTGTACACCACAATGCCCACGATGCCCGCAATTCCTTAGCAATGCCCAACAATTCCCCAACAATGCCTAATAATTCCCATTGATACCTATCAATAATTTCTCAAAAATACCGATAATGGCACATATAAATATCAATAATACCGACTGGTGCATACAGAAATAGAGTTTTCTAGGTACCTAACTACTAAACAATTTGTACAAAATAATAAAATAGTATATTATACTTCGAGTCTATGATGATAAGCAATTATTACCGAGTATGTGTAAACAGGATATGGACCACAGTAACAAAAATGAAGAATATCAACAATCCATTAACGAACATCTCAGAAATACAGAAGCAATGGATTTAGAAACACTGAATGCTACTATAGTAGATTCTATACTTGAGGCGCAGCGAGAACATTGTCCAAGATTGAATAACAGAGAAGAAAAACTCTCAGCAAATACACGACATCTTATGAAGTGGAGGCGAGAAATACTACAGAGGTGGACACCAGCTGAAACATATAATCCAAGACATATTTAAAGCCTTTCAAAAGGATTCAAGAGACTTTAACACTAAATGGATAAGGAAAACAATCGAGGACAACAAAATCATGAAAGTACTCACGAACCAACTCACAATAGGAAAAACCGAGATCACCAAACTGAAAAATGCAAGCGCACAGCTCACTACAAAGAAACAAGAGACTGTGAGAGTATTTTAGTTGAACTTGTATGGTGAAGATGAGGACAATCCCCGAGCTATGCCCAAAATTTTAAATCAAGGATCGAAAGAACTACCGGATATAACTAAAGCAGACGTTTTGAAATCAATGTTGGAAATGAGGAACGGTAGAGCACCCGGAGAATTGTGGTTGAGGCAATCAAGGAAAGTGGAGATGTACTACTAAGAGCTATAACAAACCTATTCAATAAATGTCTTATAGAAGCAACAACACCTACAGACTGGAATAACTTCATTGTTGTTATGCACAAAAAAAAATATTGCTAACCTAAACAACTATAGGCCAATCAGCTTACTTTCGCATCTATATAAACTGTTCACTAAAATCATAACTAAACGCCTTGAATGAAAACTCGACTTCTATCAGCACCCAGAACAAGCAGGATTTCGATCCGGATATGGAACTTACGACCACCTACAGGTTACCAAATGAAAATGCGCCAAGAGAATCATGGAGTGGCGGAAGCAGAAAACTTGTCACTTGTACAGTGTTTTGTACTTTTAACCTAAGACATTTTTCCTCGAGCTGTTTTGTTCTCAGTTTTTTTCTGTAATGGAAACATACGTTTTGAACTCATAACGATTCAAAATGATCACTTCTTGATATTGAAGTTAAGAGTACGACAAGGCAACAATGCGCAGAATTTTATTTCTGCTGGTTTTCCTAACTTTGTCCTATTCAGGAGAGAAGTTAAATGCGATTGAATGAATGCTGTTTCAAAAGAAAACTGTATTCAGTTTCTTATATAAATTTATTCTATTCAGGAAACAGTCCAAAATATATATTAATCAAAAATATTTCAAATAGAAATCAAAATATTAAAGACAATACCTGAGTCAGTCAGGTAAAATGTACAGCTATACACTAAATTGTCTGAATAAACTGAAACAAACTGAAAATGTATTTCATATTATGGGCAGTGTATATAATTATTACACTTGTTACGGTATATATTTACCTGTGCGTCACAGCATGAAATTTCAGACTTCCGATTATACGTCAGAGAGATAGAAAGCGAAATGCTGTGATGCACAGGTTAGGATAAAACGAGCAAAACTCGGGGCCAAGAGTATTAACTTGTAATATTATACAACTCTTGCTTAGCTTAATTAAAGATGCTCATTCTACCCAAAGAACAAAACGTAAATAATTATGTAAACTAATAAAAATACAAAAATCTAACACTTCTAATAGTTTTTTCCAAGGTTTTTTCATTTTCTGAAAAATGCATGTACCTATATTAACCTATCTACTAATAACCCGAAAAGTCTAGAACGTAGTATGGCGTCGGTCCTCTGTCGTCATCGCGTCACGTGTTTTAAAACTTGCGTGCCATTGGTCCGACGTGGCCACGTCCCCTTGTTACGTTTGTAACAATGCCCCATAATTCCTGCAATTCCTGATTAATTCCCACGATTCCTTGACAATTCCCGCAATTCCTCGACAATTCCTCAACAATTCCCACAATTCCTCGATAATACCCACAATTCCTACATAATTCCCGACAATTCCTAGTACCTAATTCCCCGATTTTTTACACCACAATTCCTAGCGGTTTACCCCTCGGGTCGGCCCTGCCTACATATCATCAGAGCTTCTTGTTGCTAAGAAAGCTGGAGAAACAAGAATGTAACATTTTCCAAGTTATTTATAGCACTTCAAGTCTAATCGTTTATTTTCCAAGTTAATCAAAAACGACTTTCATTTTCTTGATTGGTTATGAATAAGTGCTTCATAGTTTTGAATTTAATATGGTTATTCAAGGAACTAGTGATGAAGTGGAAATGTCGATACAGATGTGAACTCCCACGCTTTAAATATAAAAGAAGATGCAAAAAGAAAAATGAATTATTGTAAAAACGTGTGGGGTCGGGGCCCCCCATTAAAAACGAAGTCTCTTTTTTTGGCACTGTGTTATTGTTTTTCGATTTTCATCTCTCTCGATACTCGTTTTCACGTTGAGCATATAATTTCACTATTGTCTTTCTAATGTATATAAATAGTATTTGAAACACGAAAAAGCGTTTTGGTGGCATCTAAGTTAAAGAATGCGATATCTCAGCAAAGCGTAAATTTCCTGTGTCTCAGAACTGTTAACTCTCTTTCACTAGAAATTAAAACAATAGTTAATGAAAAAAAGTTTAATAATAAGATAAAAACCTGCATACATGATAAAGATAGGCAATTCATTGCTACGGTTATCTGAAAATTAGTGAAATTATGTTATTTCAAGGAGTATATAGTGATGGCCGTTTTCAGTTCATTATTTTTTTGTTTTTTCTTTCTTTCAGGTTTTGGTTGTACCTGCGATCTGTGAGGACGTGTATTGTATTATATGTAGTGTATATATATTATAACAGATGATGGTCCACACACAGGAATTAGCCTTTGTGGTCATGTTTGTCTTTATGAGCAATGTTAATATTACATCAATATTGGTTTCATTGTAGCTATTATGTGTGACATTCCAATGTATTTTGTGTTCTGAACGTTTTTTGTATTTGACTGTTAAATATTGTTCAGTAAAGATTATTATTATTAGTATATAGTAAATACTCGAAATCACATGTATATCAAACGTAGGTATGTGAACAGTAAATACTTGTATCAAGTTATACAATTTTATTAACTAAATTCTCCAAGTTTATATCACACATACTCAAGGTCAGATATACCTAAAGGTTTGATAGGCTATAGCCTAGGGCGGCAAATTTTGGTTTACGCAAAAATTATATAGTGAAATTAAGTAGGTATATCCTAATGTAGACATTTCATCAAGAATATTTGAAAGTATGGCATCGACTATTTGTACTGCCGAACGTTCGTTTTCGTGTCTCAAAAGAATTGAAAATTACTTAAGGTCAAAAATGTCAGAAGATGATAAATGCTTTAGCTATTTTGTCGATTGAATCTCATATTATTGAATCAATAACATATGATGATATTATTCAATCTTTTGCAGAAACGAAGTCAAGGCGTCATGCCTTGTAAATGATCGTAATTATTTACTGGGATAAATTTCAGTTTGAAAGTTGTTTTGATTATCTTTTAGTTCATGTTTTCAATAAATTGTGATTTTTACCAAGTCTTGAAATTGGTTTTGTTATTTTTTCAAGAGAATATTCATTTTGTTTATTTGGTTATTTTATGTCTATTAATCATTATATTATAATTGTTTCAATAAAAATACAGAGTTAAGAAAGCAGTGCGTATTCCTTTCTTGACCTAATGAACCCTTTTTTTTCATGTAGAGGCGGCAAATTTTTCATAACCTATGGGCGGCAAAATTGTAAATCCGCTTCTGCACATACTTGCAGCAGTTTACAATTCTCGAATCTTCATTGTAAATTGCAATAACAAGACAATGAAAAACGTAAGATTCAAAACTGAAACAAATATATAAATTCTTCATATAAATATATTACCTACACTTTTACAGCTCCGCTCGCAAACTTATAAAACATCAAAATCAGTTGATTTAAAAAATTCGTATCATTTAAAAAGCCGGGAAATAAATGAAAAACTTTGGTGTGTTGTGAGTATTTTACGTTTTCTATGGAAAGTCCGTCAACTTCATAAATCTTGTCCTATTTCAATATTATCTTTCAAATCGTGCCGACAACCATATGTTGCTGTATTCCGAGGAATCCCCATATAATTTGACAATTGTTACGTGACGATTTCAACCAGTCAACTCCTACCGCAAGCCGCATAAAGGAACCTCGTTCCAAAAATGATGAGGCATTTTTTGGTAGTGGAAGTTGAGACATCAAATATTTTCTAGACAATACCCCACTCAAACAATTGAATAAGATTCAAAAAGTTTTATGTTCCGAACAATATATTCCAAGGACATGTTGATCCAGTAAAAATGTTGAATTTGTTATCAATATTATCTAAGATGTAATTTTGGTATATTTATTTTGCACTTTATTCACAACGCTGTCAACAGGAACCTTTATATAATTACTGATTACTCGACTTTCAGAATAACAAGAAAGCGATAAACGAAGGCAAGTTAGAGCAAAAACTCAATGCAAGTTTCGTAAATTATTCTAATACAAATAAAATTGTAATTACTGGTGAAACTTACCAATAATTGATCGTAGGCGTCGCCACTTGTTGAATGCTTGTAACATCTTTTCTCGAAAAATTGCTGCACACTGCCAGATTCGATCTTTTCAACATCTTGCGCGTATACAACTGAAAAGAAAAATCTTTGAAAAAAACGTCGGGTGACATGATTTATGATGAAAACAAAATTCTGCGGTGTTAGACATACGAAGTATTTCATTAACAGGATAGGGTACAAAATAATGAAAGATTTTCTATTCATCATATTGTTTTCTTTTACAAATCATTGGAATTTCAGGAACGTCTAAACACCTGCGAATATATTCTAAGGTTGCCAAATATACAATATTTCACAGAATAGAATTGTAATTGAATTCTCTGTGATGAAAAAGATTGATTTGAACTTAGATTTTGTCGATCGAATATCTTTTTTTCTTTCAAAAAAATTAAGCTAACCTAACCTCCGGAGAAAGAATGTAGTAAATTTATTGAATAGATTAGTTTGATGTTGGAAGAAATAGTCTTTTTCAAAATAAAATTAATACTACTATATTTCATGAATTCCATCGGAGGTTAGTTGAGTAAGTTTGGATAGCTTAAACTTTTGGAAAGAAAAGTTCATCCGGCGATAAAATTTTTGTTCAAATTCATCCATTTTAGATGAATTTGAACCCAACATAGATGGGCACAAAAAATTTTATCATATTTAAACAGTAGAAACTTTGGTATCTGTAACATAGTAGATTTTTTTATCACAAAGAATTCAATTACAATTCTGTGTACATTTGGCAACGTTGGAATAGGTTCGCAGGTTTAGCCGCTCCTGAAATTTCAAGATAGCCAAGACTGATTAACAGTACCAGCAATGCTTTGGTTTGCATATTGATCGTTATAAACAAATATAGCTTGGTATGATTGTTTGTATACTGTCCAAACGTGGATACAAGAGAATGCACTTATCTCTTTTTGGGTGTTCTAGTGAGATTGCTCAGATATCTGTACTTTCAATAGTTGTATTTTAATTCGTTTATCAAGAGCCTGCGCTCACAAAAATAATAAATCTTATCATAGGAATTCACCGGAGGGAGGAACATTTAGAAACATTTTTGTTGCTGTCGCTTGTTTCCGTAAATATTCCAAAATGTCCCTAAACGTTTCTTAACATTTATTTATGTTTCGCAACGAATGTTGACTGTTTTTACTTGTCACCGCTTCCCATTATGAGCGGTAATTTTCAAAACAAAACAGGAAACATGGGTAAACAAATCCGTGTTGCTATCGCAGTGGCTATCGCAGTGGAAACGTATCGAGAATGTAACTTGTGAACAGTCGTCGCAGCGCAGACAGTACGAAAGTGAATAAATATATTAATTATGATGTGGACGAATTATCCGTTGAACTAATTGAAAATTATAGATTTGAACACTACCATTAGCTATTCTTCCCGCGCTTGAATCATTTTCTTTTAATACACAAAGTAACTGAATGCCACTGTACTGCTTCTTATCCTGAAAACTTGGCCTAATCCAGTACATATCTATGTTTTCTATTTCGTTTTCTAGAAGATATTACAAAAATGAAGGACACCCTACTGCGTAGCACTAGGAATGATAAAACCCCTCGGCGCATGTGCATGTCGTCAATATTTTTTGATTGTACCTATTATATAAATTAAAAATAACAATGAAAGTCGATATTACGAATGAAATGAAGGAAAATTGCAATAAATGTATTAATAAGTCGATATTACGAATAAAATCCGTGAAAATTTAGCAAAAAAATTCATTGTTTGACTGCCGAATTTGAATATCCTATCCCGGCTCATTTTGCTGAAAATTATGAATCAAATTGATGAGATATCTCTATGGATGGGAAGCAGACACAGACGCAGAATCAAGCTTAAGCTATCAACGTCGCTTGGTTACCGTGGCACACAGAGCACTTCGACGCATGTTTTGTAGGACTTCATACATATCGACCTTGGCGCATGCGCATGTAAAAATTGGGAATTCAAATTCCCTAATGAAATCATATGTGTTTTATCGATATCCGTTGGAATTTTTAAAATCGGGCCAGTTACCAACTTTTTGTCGTGAGACTTCGCCTTGGGGTAAAAACCGCTGCTAACGCTACATCATCAACTTGCTCCATATTCTAGCTTACTGACAACATGCAGTGGAAACACTAGTTGCGTACTCAAGAAACAATATGCGACTATTGACCATTTTAGTTGCTTCAATGGAAACAATAAATTTACGTATGTTGCCATAAGTTTCTACCCATGGCAACAAGGACAAACACTTAGTAACAAAATGTTCCTCCGGTGGAACCGTAATTTAAGACTCAAGTCCGTCCAGCATTGGAATACTGCTTTCACGCTTGGAGCTCTGCATCTGAGCACTCCTCGTACCAGCTTGACTCAATTCAAAAAATGGCAGTTGGGATTTGTTCAATCGAATCTCGGAGGAAGGTTACCGACTAGTGTGTCTTTTAAAGATCTTATCACAGCAGGTGTTTTGCAGCCATTGTCTCCATTATTTCATCAGAAGGTCAATTACACAAAGTATGAAGATGATACACACGAACTTTCGGTGCACATCCCAAGAGGAAGAGCATAAGTCATTCAAAGGGCGTTGCAGAACCTTACATCAAACCTATGGAACGCCATAATCTCAAAAGTGTTCTCGGTTTGCTATGTGTTGCAGCCATTTAAATCCATCAAATCATTCGAGGTAATTAGATTTCAAAGTTATTTGGCAGATATGAAAATTTTGCATTTCTGAAGTGTTGGGAAATTGGTGGTTTTTATTTATGAAATGGGTTGCTATACTGTTTTTTTATTTGTAATTAATCGAATAATTAATAATATATGATATCCAATGTTTTTTATATCTGCTAGCGAAAGAACGGCCTGTTAGACCTATATAAAAGTCGTTAAACTCGGAAAAAATCAATATATAAACCGGACTGATTAAACTGATTGTTCTTATCTTTGGCATTGCCAAATATATAATATTAGTATTTACGGGATCTCAAGCTTGGGCGCATACACATTTAGATTCAGGATTGGGAAATGTATAAAAAATATCTAGCGCCAATATTATTTCAAAAAGTGATAAGTTAGAGATAAACAATATGGCATCCGTATGTACGTGTTTAGAACCACCGATTCTATAGAGATCTGAGATGCCATATTCTTATATATATAGAAATGGATGTTTGTATGATTTTAGAATTTATAGAGGATTTGTAAATAGTTTGTTGCGAAACAATTCCGTTTGTAGCTCCAAAAATAAGTAAGAAACAAACGAAGGCCCAATTTTAATTATTAAGTTATCAGACCACTTTCTTTCTTAAAAGTGGTGGGGACTAAAGGAGTGGTGTAGAGCCCAAGCCGGGAAAACATTGTACTATCACATTTCCATCGGAATTCGGTGTTTTCGAGCAAATGCTCGTTTGTACCTTTGGCAGACTACACTCTAGCGGATTTAAAGCGGTGCGGGTATGTTCTCTGTACTCTGAAACACATATCCGCACCGATTTAGATCCGCTAGAGTGCAGACTGCCAAAGATACAAACAAATCTTAGTTAG
Source organism: Cynegetis impunctata (assembly GCA_030704885.1). Classification (NCBI taxonomy): domain Eukaryota; kingdom Metazoa; phylum Arthropoda; class Insecta; order Coleoptera; family Coccinellidae; genus Cynegetis; species Cynegetis impunctata. The sequence goes on along the minus strand of JARQZK010003142.1, from coordinate 21,011 downwards.
AAAACACCAACATTTGATAGAAAACTCAGGTTTTTCGAATTTGCTGCCTCACCTTGAGGTCTGATCGACCTAAACAATCGATATTCCGGTTCTTTGTACTCTGAATAACATATCCGCACCGCTTTATACCCGCTATAGTGCAGACCGCCAATGGTACATTTCCGATGGAAACATGATATTATAATGGTTTTTCCGTTTTCCCAGCTAGGGAACGCGTTTTTCCGGAAAATTAATCAAAGGATCTTATTGTACTTTTGAAGGCACAAACAATGATCCCTACCCCACTCCTCTAGCTCCCACTATTTTCGAGAAATCACCTGGTCTGCTAACTTAATAATTTAAGTTAGCCATTCGTTTGTTTCTCTCTTATTTTTGGAGCTACAAACGAAATTTTTTCGTAACAAACAAGTTATAAACCCTCTATAAATTAAGTTTATTTAGGTACGTAAAAACTTTTGTTCGATAACTACTTATTATAGCCCCCTGTCCGCTTTCATGCTGACAATTAAATTTAAAAAGCGCCATCTCGTACATTTTTGTGGTACTTATATATTTGCGGATGAAGGATAATCAACTGTTTCCTCAAAATTTTGTGAGATGGTGCAATATTAAGCTACGGTTTCACCGGAGGAACATTGAGGAACATTTTTGTTGCTGTTCCAAAATGTTTCTAAATGTTCCTTAAAATTTCTTTCTGTTTCGGCAACAAATGTTGACTGTTTCTACTTATCACCGGTTTCCATTTTGAGCGGTTAACTTCAAAAGAGAACAGGAAACATGGGCAAACCAATTCGTGTTGCGATCGCAGTGAAAACGTATCGAGAACGCAACTAGTGTCGCAGACGTTTTCAGTTTGCAGTGCTCCGTATTCAAGCTTAATACTAACATGCAGTGGAAACACAAGTTGCGTACTCAAGAAACAATATGCGACTATTGACAATTTTAGTTGCTTCAGTGGAAACAAGAAATTTACGTATGTTGCCATTAGTTTCTATCAATGACAACAAGAAGGAACATTTAGCAACAAAATATTTTTCAATGTTCCTCCGGTGGAACCGTAGCTTAGTGTTATTAAAAAGGATGTTTTTATTTTGGTTAGACCAAGAACACGTTTCATTTTGAGTTAATATGTGCACTTCATAATGCTTTGAAAATCTTCGGAGAGAACGTTTCACGTTATATATATATATAAATATATCTCTCTCTCTCTATATATATAGATATATATATATATATATATATATATATATATATATATATATATATATATATATATATATATATATATATATATATATATGTATATACAGGGTCCTGCAACAGTGGCGCGGTGTTCCTATTTGGGAAACAGATAGAAATCTACATTTCTATAATATTACCTTATTGCTCGAGCTCGACAAAATAAAAATATTGTCGGTCACACAGGGTGTTCAATTTCTTCTGGGCGGATATCAACTATGTTTTTTCGAATGGCAACCTATATTTTTTGTTGCCTTTTCGGTTTCTACATAGAAAATAAAAGATACTTTCTAAAGATCCTCATTTCGAAAATATTTACGGTTTTCGAGATTTTTTGCATTTTTGATTTTTTTTTCAATTATGGTCACTCAGAATATTTGAAATTATGAAGTTGTGCCAAGTCCAATTGAAATTCATTTTTGGTCAAATATTCTACATTGGTAAATCTCTCGAACGATATATCTGAAATCAACCTGCGATATACAGGGTATGAAAAATCGCTTGCCACATATTGTAAATAAAAATGTACAGAATCTTCCTTATTTCAAATAGAACACCCTATATATTATAGATCCAGAAGAAGCGCTAAGAAAAGCTCTATAAATGTCATGAAGTATTCCCTATGATTAAGTTTACTAGTTTTCCTTAAAACAGCGAAAAATGGCATTCTGATGAAATCATATCGGAAGTTCTACTTAACGAATCACTAAAGATTTCAATACTTATTTGAAGGCAAATATTTTGATCTGTCATTTGCCAGACTACCCGATTTCCAATAAATATTTTATTCGCTGAAAGGGTGTTTTAAATCGAAAGAATGTGGCTCAAATTTGGAGATTATAGAAATTATTTTGAATATACAATGAATATTTTGTGGTGTAATTCACAACTTGTCTATCTACCAACAGGTTATTTTTGGAAAAAGTCGTTCATTGATATTATAGCGAAGAAATTTGAATATTTGCCATTTTTCGCTGTTTTAAGGAAAACTAGTAAACTTAATCATAGGGAATACTTCATGACATTTATAGAGCTTTTCTTAGCGCTTCTTCTGGATCTATAATATATAGGGTGTTCTATTTGAAATAAGGAAGATTCTGTACATTTTTATTTACAATATGTGGCAAGCGATTTTTCATACCCTGTATATCGCAGGTTGATTTCAGATATATCGTTCGAGAGATTTACCAATGTAGAATATTTGACCAAAAATGAATTTCAATTGGACTTGGCACAACTTCATAATTTCGAATATTCTGAGTGACCATAATTGAAAAAAAAAATCAAAAATGCAAAAAATCTCGAAAACCGTAAATATTTTCGAAATGAGGATCTTTAGAAAGTATCTTTTATTTTCTATGTAGAAACCGAAAAGGCAACAAAAAATATAGGTTGCCATTCGAAAAAACATAGTTGATATCCGCCCAGAAGAAATTGAACACCCTGTGTGACCGACAATATTTTTATTTTGTCGAGCTCGAGCAATAAGGTAATATTATAGAAATGTAGATTTCTATCTGTTTCCCAAATAGGAACACCGCGCCACAGTTGCAGGACCCTGTATATATATATATATATATATATATATATATATATATATATATATATATATATGTATATATATATATATATATAAATATGTATATATATATATATATATATGTATATATACATATATTCTATATATATATATATATATATATATATATATATATATATATAAATATATATATATATATATATATATATATAGATATATATATATATATATATATAAATATATATATATATATATATATATATATATATATATATATATATATATATATATATATAGATATAGATATATAGCTATAGATATGTTATGTCTTAATATCATCACTCAAATACCATCGTGTCATTAAAAACGAGTAAGTACGTGAATTTACTTCTAAGTCAACAAATATTTTACATCACCGTAAAAAACTCATATACAAGACAAACGAGATATAAAAGAACGACTTTTAATTTATGATACATAGTGATCAACATTAAATGAATCTACAAATAGAGCTACATAAATATTCACAAAACAATATGTTCAATAAAATAAAATTGCATCACCGAAATAGTTGGTCTTGGTAATTACATCAAAATTTGGTGGAATATAATTCAAGCATTTAAGTACTTCGAAGCATGAGCGATATAACAAACAATTACGAAACAACCGGTGATGGTCCAGTATTATCTATGGAAACATTTCAACACATTACACACCTAATTAAACAGATGTCACATCATGTGTTCAACATTTTAATTCAATGAAAACATGCCATAATGAATTATATTATCACAACTTTTTTATCTTGTTCTTGCTATTACTTGAGTTTACTTTCCTTTCACATTCTTTAAAGAGTGATTTTGTGCAAAATATTTTAATATATATATATATATATATATATATATATATATATATATATATATATATATATATATATATATATATATATATATATATATATATATATATATATATATATACATATATATATATATATATATATATATATATATATATATATTATGTATATTATATATATATATAGATAAATAAATATATATATATATATATATATATATAGATATATACTATTTATTCGAATTGTTGTTGACTGTGAATTATTTCTAATCTCTTGATAATTATTACCAATAACAGGCTTGTTGAATCTTAAAAAACTCGATTTTATTAAAAAGTTGAAGTTTCGCCACGACATTCGTGGCTTTATCAAAACTTTTGATAAAGCCACAAATGTCGTGGCGAAACGTCAACTTTTTAATAAAATCGAGTTTTTTAAGATTCAACAAGCCTGTTATTGCTAATAATTATCAAGAGATTATATATATATATATATATATATATATATATATATATATATATATATATATATATATATATATATATATAGTTAATAAGTTTCTTAAACCTTTTTATTGAAATATGCTCAGATGAAGTGTTAGTGGGTATTAGGGTTTATTGATGTTCACTTAGAAATTATTCAAAATTTACTTCCAATTTTGTCTACGTTTCGGCTAGTTTCCAAGCCTTTTTCAAAACTTTAAAAATTGCCAAACAAAGAAAACTTTCAATATCATCGCAAATTACTCAAAATTATACACTTACCATTAATTTAAACACAAACAAAAACATTTCTTTTCACGAGATACACTATGTAACAAATAAATAAATAAATTGACTTTAGCAACTAATATACGTTAACATGATCTGGTATCCATCATTATCTGTCAACACACTGAAAATAAATCGTTTTCTTACACTCGCACACACTTCTACTCATTGACCGCAACACACATTAGCACAGATTGACATACTTATACATGACATACTAAGTGAACATCAATAAACCCCTAATACCCACTAACACTTCATCTAAGCATATATATATATATATATATATATTTATATATATATATATATATATATATATATATATATATATATATATATTGAAAAGTAAACTAGGACATTCATTTGAAACTAGTCAAACAAACCTAGCGGAGCTGGTTTTCAGGTTCGATTTCACGAAACATTGAAATATTCCCATGTACCTTGAGACGGTAAATGTTAGAAATATCAGTTATCACAATCAACGGAAAAGATAAACGGACAACCACCTTCGGGTGTCAGGACGTACGAGTTCTCATTGCCGAAATGTTTCATCTATACGTAAGATGTGGTTCATTTGTTTCCGACTGGTGGCGCTGTGTCATATTTATATGCCATTGTGTTGCTAGAAGAAAAATATAAGAACGTTTGAATTATTTGGTTGTTTATCACTTTCGATGGATGGATGATACTGATGATCCCCAAATAAGGGCGAAACAGTCTATCTGTCATTTCCGTTGATTGTGATAAACAACTTAATATTTCTAACATTTACCGTCTCAAGGTACATGAGAATATTTCGATGTTTCGTGAACTCGTATAACCAGCTCCGCTAGGAGGTTTGTTTGATTAGTTTCAAATAAATATCCTAGTTTACTTCATTTTATTGCCACGAACGTGTATCGATAACATGAAGAATTCTGTTTTATATATATATATATATATATATATATATATATATATATATATATATATATATATATATGAACTTTTCACTTTATAAATAACTGAGGAATCGTTTTGTAAAATATCGGACACTTATTGAATAATACCCTGTATTATAAATAAAATAAAAAGCGATATTTGTATGATATTAATTTTAATAGTGGATGTACAATTACCACACTAGAGTTTTGAAACCCCTGACTTAAACTGTTTTAGTTCAGGGGTCAGTTATCTTTGGAATTATTATTTTTGATAATTTATTTCGTGTTTTGAAATCAAACTGAATGAAAAAACTATTGAATTTGAAATTGTTCTTCAGTTTGACATAAACATGATTTTATTAGTTACAATTAAATTTTAATTTTGGTTCTTATTGGGAAATACTTTCCAATACATTAATATTTGTTGATTTTACATCAAATAAAATTTGATTTGTTATAAGTTTTTAATGATGATGACTAAGTAAATAAATTGGCCTTTTGTATTCTTCTACAGGAAAGTTTATAGTTTTTCGTATTTGCCTATGTTCATCACAATTCATTTATATATATATATATATATATATATATATATATATATATATATATATATCTATATATATATATATATATATATATATAGGTGTATATATATATATATATATATTTATTAAAACAATGGTTAAAAATAACAATTTACACATTTATTATAAAAAATAACGCATGACGCACGTTTCGGTGGAACTTCACCTTCTTCAGATGCTAATGGCAAACTTCTTGAAGACGGTGAAGTTCCACCGAAACGCGCGTCATGCGTTATTTTTTATAATAAATGTGTAAATTGTTATTTTTAACCATTGTTTTAATATGTTTATTAATTTACACCAACTATCGGCCCAATCAATCCAAAATATATATATTTCCCGGTATATTATTATTATTATTATATTTCAAAAAGAGCCAAGGCCAAAGCCTGTTACGGCTCAGAAATAAGAGTAAAAATTAACAGTACATTCGTGAAAAAAACAACTTAAATATAAAAAAAATACATAGTATCCAATTCAATAAAAATAGAACAACAAAAACAATGATAACAAAATCAATGGTAGAGAACAGAGAGCAGCAATCTCAAAAATACCAAAAGCAAATAATAGTTCAATTCACTAGGCCTCCATTCCAAGCATCCAGTCTGTTTTTGAACGCATTTATACTTGGTGCAGTGACAACTTCATTCGGGAGCTTGTTCCATTTTTCAAAAACTCTATTCGATAGGAAGAACTGGCGGGGGGTTGTTTTGAATTGTTCTTTCTGCAGTTTTAGTTGGTGCCCCCGAAGGTGATTTTTATTTAGCTTGAACATGTTGCAAATATTTGGGGGCAACAGGTGGTGTAACGCAGAATACGATGTGATAAGATCACCTCTCTCACGTCTATCCCCAAATGAGGAAAGTCCGAAGAGTCTTAGGCGAGTGTCATAATCGGGTCGAACATAACCGAAGGGGATTCTTGTTGTCCATCTTTGCACATTCTCCAAAGAATCGACGTCACGCTTGAGTGAAGGGTGCCAGGCTTGGCCGGCAAACTCAAGAATAGGACGGACATAGGAGGTATATAACCTACTACCTACTCTTGTATCACACCCCGGAAAGGCTTTTGAGATCAGGTATGTAACGGCTTTGGCTTTACGAGTTACACTTTGAACATGTTTACTCCAGCTCAAGTCATGGCTTACCGTTACGCCCAGGTCGTTGTGACTGTTAGTGACCTTCAATTGCCGACCAGCAAGCTTATATGATAGGTTGGGATTATTTTTGCCTAGATGCAAAACCACACATTTTTCCAAATTCAAAGGCAGTAACCATTCGCTGCACCAATCTCCTATCCTATTCAAATCATCCTGAATATTGCAATGCACATGGCAAGGGTTGCCGTATATTTTGGTATCGTCAGCGAATTGCGAACAACTACTACTGAGCTGACTAGGCAAGTCAGATATATATAATAAAAACAATAGAGGTCCAAGAACAGATCCCTGAGGTACGCCACTGGTGACAGGCTGTGCTGAAGAAAGTATGTTAGAAATCTTTACTCTGAATTGCCTGTTTCTTAGAAATGCCTCTATCCACAGCAATAAGTCGCCTCTGATTCCGAGGTGCTCGATCTTATGAAGTATACGTCTGTAAGGTACTCTGTCGAAGGCTTTAGCGAAATCTAGAAATACTAGATATATCGGCATCTCCAGCAGCTCCCACCGAGTCGAATTTTGTACCTGGGATTCCTTTCGTTGCAGAACGAAACTATTAAAATTTGTTTAACTTTTTTTTGCCTCAGACCTTTTTACCTAGATATTTCTTTTTTCGTTGTTTTGGAAAAATTGCCGAATTTCTCATCTTCTGCAGATTGAGTTAGAGAGTTGAAGTTTGGTACGTACATTGAGAATATGTTGACTTAAAAGCCCTTTTTGGTTTCAACTCTTTTGCTCAAACGCGCTGCATTTCGTGGTGACTATTCCGTTCCAATTGCATCTCGATCTACTATCAGTACGAGCGATCTACTATCAGTAGGTATGCACTTCGCGAATTTTTTTTTCACAATAGAGGATTGAAATGGGGATTATGTTGATGTTGAGGTACGTTTCTTCGTTGGTTTCAATTTTTTTCTTCAACCAAGATGTACTTCGCAATTTTTAGGGTTCCGTACCCAAAGGGTAGAAACGGAACCCTATTACTAAGACTTCGTCGTCTGTCCGTCCGTCTGTCTTTCTGTCACCAGGCTGTATCTCAAGAACAGACAGCTACACAGTTGAATTTTTCACAAATTATGTATTTCTGTTGCCGCTATAACAACAAATACTAAAAACAAAATAAAATAAATATTCAAGGAGATAAATTTGCCTGCAGCAAATTCGGCCAAGAGGTCCTTGGTTTGCTTAAGGTTCTCAAGTTTATGGTATTAAACTCAGATTAGAGAATAAAACCGAAAATTTGTGTGCGTGACAACCCGGAGCGGCTATGTAGGAACACGTATATCTGTGTGCGTGGAATGATAGCAGTTTCGGAAATAAACTCTACCCTATATTTTTTTTATTACTTTCACGAATCAAAAGTATTAAATAAAACAAAACTATAACAAATAAACTTTTCTAGATTTAATACGAGCAAATTCAGAGATATCACTTTCAATGTCAACTTCTTTAAAAGCATATCATGCTCTATATTCATCAGAGTAAGTTCTTGGCCCATTGTGTTCCGTAACTCATTTTTTATGCGTTTTAATGTTGAAAAAGAACGTTCACCACTGCAGTTAGTCATCATGAGAGGCAAGTAAATTCTCAAGGCAATTTCTGTGTTTGAGAAACACGACTCTAAAGAATTATTTATTAAAAGTTTATAAAATTGCATTTCCAGATACTCTTGGTTGTTACTGTCAATAACAGTAGCGGGTAGTTCAATGTCAAATCAACACACTTTTAATTAAATTTTTACCTCACCATCTCAGATTTTAGTGAAATTTGGAATACTCATTGTGGATGGTGGAACTAAGAAAAATATCAAAATTCAAATTTTTATCTCAGACCGTTTCCAAAATATGGCTGCGTAAATTGTCAAAATTTCGGCCAAAAACCGAAAAGTTACTTTTTTGAAATTGCTCTAGGAGCTGCCCTAGTTGAGCTAGGAACTGGAAGAGGTGTCATTTCGCAGTATTCTTTATGCTCTTTCTAGCGATATATAATATGCCATACCACCCCTTTTATATTTGGCCAGGTGATTGACAATAGTACTAACTATTTGTAGAATAATTTTGAAAATTTCAAATTATGTACTTTTTGGAAAAATATTAAGTCAAAATATGAAGCAATTCAAAAAAGTAACTTTTCGGTTTTTGGCCGAAATTTTGACAGTTTACGCAGCCATATTTTGGAAACGGTCTGAGATAAAAATTTGAATTTTGGTATTCTTCTTAGTTCCAGCATCCACAATGAGTATTCCAAATTTCACTAAAATTTGAGATGGTGAGGTAAAATGGGTGTGTTGATTTGATATGGAATGACCCTAGCCACATCTGTTTTCAGCAGCTCCGCGAACTGCACTAATTCGTTGCCCAGGCTGTTCTCCAAATCATCTTTGTAAGTACTGGCCATTATTGAGGAATTTTCCAAAGTCTTTTTTGTTGAAGGGATTTTAGCTGACAAAATATTCAAAAAACACTAGTAATTTTTTGATATGCTTTCATACGTTTAGTTAAAGCAGACAGTACGTTGTCAATAATAATATTTCTTCTTGCGTTTTCTTGCAATTATACCAGAATGTCAACGCCGTCTTTTGGTGAATTACTGAACAAAATTGAAAAGGAAATTACCGAAGTGACTAAAAATAGTAAATTTACTACAAATTGTTAACGAAAAGAAACCGCTCGAAATTGCGGTCTCGTGGGTGTTCTCTCATTCAAGTCTGTACAAATCCACAACTGCAAGACCGCGCGGTTGACGTGCTCACCGCGCCTGATGTCGAATACCGCGCGGTTACGCGACTAGTGCGTATATGGAAGGGATATTCATATAACATGGGATGCATCGAATCCATTCGATGTTTATGTTACGATACATCGGATTGATTCAATGTTCTGACAAATAATTTATCTATTCGATGCATCGAGTATTTTTATAAAAATATCGAATAGATTTTTTCACTTTTCATTCCAGAAAATTTAGCCAAACCCAAAAAATAATCATTCCAAACATTTATGCAAAGTCTTCCTAGACATCATTGGTGTTTAGTTGTATTTAATATTTGTTTTTATGTACGGGTAATTTTGCCTCCTATAGGTCTTTACTTTTTTGTAAAAGGGAATTTTTTCAATAAATATTATTATTTATTGTAATAAAACACTTCTATCGATTTAACTCACAAAGCGATATTTTATTGATACAATACCTACTATTGAACCGACGCAAAATATCTCAAAATTTAAACAAAAACAAAAAAGTACTCGATGTTGAAAATACATCGATGTTTTTGAGCGATGCATCGAAAAACATCGAAGAAAGGATCCGATGTTTTACATCTAATAGAAGCCGTTGTTGGCGGCTCGTGCGTTGTCCTATTAACTCGTGAGCAGCAGAGCTCCGTAAGTAAGGTCGTATTTTTCCCGAGAAGTGAACCCCATTCATGCGATTCGAATGAAATAAATTATGGTTTGAAAAATCACGCTATAATAAATATTCTATATCGCTATAATCGTAAACCAAGAAAACGAATTACTAATTTATTTTATTGAAAACAAAAATTCGCATAGTGCATCGCATACTGCAGAACCACCCTTCAAAAGAACACAGTGATAAAAAAGAGCTAATAATTTATTTTATCAAAAAAAAACAAAAAACGCGAAGTGCATCGCGTATTCATAGCCAAGCAGGTCGAAATGCCATTCCAACAGAACAGTCTCCGCGAAGTGAATCGCAGTTGAGATGAAAAATTGAAACACACAAAGGAACGCATTTCAACATGAAATCAATCTACGAACCAAATTTCAACCCCTCTAACTCAATCTACAAAAGCTGTGCAACTAGGCAAATTTTTAGAAATCTCCAAAAACGAGAAATATCTACGCAAAAATGGCGGCGGCGAAAAAAATTTTGATAGTTTCACTCTGCCTCGAAAACGATCCAATGTAAAACATTCCAAGATCAATAACAATTTATAAATAAAAAATTAATTAAATAAATATTTTCCAGTGGAACCAATTGCGAATCTGAACCATTCTCGGATCCACTGGAACACACCAAAAATTTCATGAAAATCGGTCCAGCCGTTTAGGAGTTCAGTAACATTCACACGGACAGATTATGAGAAGATATATATATATATATATATATATTTATATATATATATATATATATATATATATATATATATATATATAGTATATATATATATATATATATACATATATATATATATATATATATATATATATATATATATATATATATATATATATATATATATATATATATATATATATATATATATATATATATATATGGAATAAAGTATAAATTTTAAAATAAAAACACTTGGCTTATGTTTCACAATATAAGAAATATTTAGATACTGTATTTAGCAGTAATAATAAGTCGACATGTTTCGAGCTATGAACTCCTTATCAAGACTGACTACAGGAGAGTATTGCATCGTAATTTATAAAACAGACAAAAGCAAAGGTGATACCTGAAAATCAATTTGTTCATTTACAAGGGGTAATTGACTATTATGGGCGGAACTTATTTCGAGAATTTCGAGGTCAAGACGTTTACCCTTGTTACCTGAATGTAACAATTTGGTTTTGTTGAAATCCAGGAAGTGATTGAATTTTATACAATGTTCAGAGAAGCCAGTGGTATTTTTGTTTTGTAAAATTGACTTTTTATGTTCTTCAACACGAATATTTATATTCCTTCCTGTCTGTCCAATATAGAAAGCAGGACATTCGTCGCAAAATATTTTGTAAATACCACTGATTTCTCCGATGTTAGATTTTTCTTTATTATTGACCAAGAATGACTTCAAGTTTCTTTTATTTGTACAAATTGTTTTAACGTTATTTTTCGATAGTCTGTTACAAATTTTGCTACTCAAATTAGGCACATAATTTATTGGGAAGTATTTTTGTTCTTCATTAATAGTTTGCGTGGGGTATATTGAATGCAACAGATACTTTCTTCGTTTTTTCCCAATGAGCTTGTCGATAAGACTTTCATTGTAACCGTTATTGATGGCTAATAATTTAATTGTATTAACTTCAGTTTGAAAATTTGTTTCCGATAATGGAATCGTGAACAACCTATGTATGAACGAATGAAAAGCACTGAGTTTTATTTTAATGTGTTGGTTACTGTCGCTGTGAATTAAAGTATCTGTGTTGTATTTGGACCGGTACAGATAGGCAGTTAGATAATTTCCTTAAATATATAAATACTTTCTACAACTCGATTCAATTTACAAAAGAAGTAGAAAACGAAAACGGTACCTTGAATTTCTTAGACGTTCAGATTGCTAGGAATTTGAATTCTCTTACTTTCAACATTTATAGAAAACCAACCTTCACAGATACTTTAATTCACAGCGACAGTAACCAACACATTAAAATAAAACTCAGTGCTTTTCATTCGTTCATACATAGGTTGTTCACGATTCCATTATCGGAAAGAAATTTTCAAACTGAAAGTTATACAATTAAATTATTAGCCATCAATAACGGTTACAATGAAAGTCTTATCGACAAGCTCATTGGGAAAAAACGAATAAAGTATCTGTTGCATTCAATATACCCCACGCAAACTATTAATGAAGAACAAAAATACTTCCCAATAAATTATGTGCCTAATTTGAGTAGCAAAATTTGTAACAGACTATCGAAAAATAACGTTAAAACAATTTGTTCAAATAAAAGAAACTTGAAGTCATTCTTGGTCAATAATAAAGAAAAATCTAACATCGGAGAAAACAGTGGTGTTTACAAAATATTTTGCGACGAATGTCCTGCTTTCTATATTGGACAGACAGGAAGGAATATAAATATTCGTGTTGAAGAACATAAAAAGTCAATTTTACAAAACAAAAATACCACTGGCTTCTCTGAACATTGTATAAAATTCAATCACTTCCTGGATTTCAACAAAACCAAATTGTTACATTCAGGTAACAAGGGTAAACGTCTTGACCTTCTCGAAATTCTCGAAATAAGTTCCGCCCGTAATAGTCAATTACCCCTTGTAAATGAACAAATTGATTTTCAGGTATCACCTTTGCTTTTGTCTGTTTTATAAATTACGATGCAATACTCTCCTGTAGTCAGTCTTGATAATGAGTTCATAGCTCGAAACATGTCGACTTATTATTACTGCTAAATACAGTATCTAAATATTTCTTATATTGTGAAACATAAGCCAAGTGTTTTTATTTTAAAGTTTATACTTTATTCTTTATGATGTTTCACAAGTGATGTGTGCGAGAATTCAATCTCAGTTATATATATATATATATATATATATATATATATATATATATATATATATATATATATATAATATTATTCATTCGAATTGTTGTTGCCTGTGAACTATTTCTAATCTTTTGATAATTATTAGGAATAACAGGCTTGTTGAATCTCAAAAAACTCGATTTTTATTTTCAAAAAAAACGTCAACTTTTTAATAAAATCGAGTTTTTGAGATTCAACAAGCCTGTTATTGCTAATAATTATCAAAAGATTATATATATATATATATATATATATATATTATATATATATAATATATATATATATAATATATATATATATATATATATATATATATATATATATATATATATATATATAAGGTAAATTGCCAGTCATTGACACCCTCCCAATAATTGACACCGTCATCTTTTTTTTCATTTAATAAGATATCTACAAGCTTATTGGCAATAATTATGAGTATTTACAATTATCATAGTGATTTGGCAACACTGCTTTGGTCGGACATGTTGTTCCCTTATTTTGTTGAGACAGGAGTACTGTTTGTGTTGTAACGTGTTCTAAATTGTAACCCCAGTTACTGAAATTGTCAAGGTAAGTACTATTTTAAAAAAATTATTCTAACAAATACTGTCATATTTTTAATTGTTTACTTGCTTGAACTACATAGTAGAAACCTTAAAAATACTATTTGCTAGAAAAATATCATCTATTATAAATGTTAGGGAACAATTTTAACATGTCAATTATTTGAATCTCAAAAAGATAATTTCCAGTAATTGACACCCATGTCAAACAGTGGTCTGAAGAAGCTATTAGTTATTTTAGCAGTACAAAAATGTGCACTCAAGGGCGATGTTGCCAATATAAGTTTTTTTAGGAAAACATTATTCTATCCAGTATTTGACAGGGGTGTAAATCACTAGGGTGTCAATAATTGGAATTCATGGGAATGATTTGCAGGCAACTTAATTATGGCCCCTAAAAATAATTACACTGAAGAGCAAATGAATTATGCTCTGGAGTTAGTTCAACGTGGATCTTCTATTGCTGCAGCAGCAAAACCCCGATCAAATCAACTCCCACCCCAGAAATTGTTAAAAACAATCCTGCTTTGAAGACTACAGCTCCATTTGTACTATCATTCAAAGATGCATTGTTTTGGCCCGAAAAACAGTCAAAAAATATATATATCGAAGAAAAATAAAGAAAAAATACCTTCCGTGGTAACATCTGCCGCTTGACAAAAATATCACACTAAAAAAGAAAAAAAAAAGATTCAGAAAGAAGAAGAAAAATTGAAAAAAGGCGATTTTAAGAGAACAGAAAATGGACAACATAATTAAAAAACATAGAGTGAAAAGGCAGGTATTTGATGAAGAGGAACGAGAGCTCTCAACAAGACAAAAAACAGCGAAAATATAAACTTGAAAGCTCAACTTCTGAAGAAAAGTGGGTGCCAAGTGAGAGCATGGATGAAAATAAATTTAGTGAAGAAGAATACAGCAGATCTGTCAAAGCTACTCTCTCTACTGCTTCTGAACCTCTAAAATAAATAAGAAGGGTATTACGTTTTATGTCATTTCCAACTGAAAAGAATGAAAAAAAAAATTATATGTTTGTAGTGCAGGAACTGTTTCAAGAAAATAAAGAAGCTGAAGTTGTGGGGATGGTGTGTTGCAACAAAGAAAAACCAACATTCAAGTTGAAAGAAAATGATGTAACAGTTATCCAATTGTCACAAATAATAAAAAAAACGACTTTCCAAAAATGGAAGCAGTAGGCGAAAGAGTGAAATATGAGTTTTCAGAATCAGCAGATCCACTTTAATACTAGGTATGTTCCGTTTGTAGTGTGAAATTTATATTCGGTTTCCCATTTGATTTAAGATCTAAGTTGTGTTTTTAAGGAAGCAATAAAATAGTTTTCTTCAACAAAATGTTTTCTTAATTACTGTCAATGACTAGGATGTAAATCACTAGAAAATTGATGTCAATAACTAATCCTCCTGTCCCATTTTTTCTTTAATTATTAAAAAATATCAAAAAAACATTTTATAATATTTGTTTTCCGCCATTATATTGACTAAGATATTACTTTAACTCAGTATAATTCCTGAACAGCAAAAAACTACAACTGAAAAAAATATGATTTTTTGAATCAAAATTTCTTTCTTAATGTGTCAATAACTGTCAATTTACCTTATATATATATATATATATATATATATATATATATATATATATATATAAGTATATATATATATATATATATAAATATATACATATATGTATATACATATACATATATATATATATATATATATATATATATATATATATATATATATATATATATATATATATATATATAATATATATATTTATATATGTATATACATATACATATATATATATATATATATATATTTGTCTGAACGGAGACGTATCCAGTCCCGGTACGTTCTTAAGGCGACCTAAGACTAGGGTTGCCATCACCTAAATTGCTGACGCCGGACAAACAATTTAAAAACCCCGGACATTTGGGTGAAATTTAGTCATTTCCCGGACACCCCGTAAAATATATAGTTTTTTAATAAAATAAAACAACGTTTAAATTAGATTTTTTTCATTTATTTGAAATTTAAACCGTTTGTTTGCGATATAAACAAACAACAAAAAAAATTAAATATCTACTACTTATAACACAGTTAACAGTTTTCTCTTTTCGAGGTAATCTGGTAATAAAAATAATCAGAAAAACTCTTCTTTTTGGTATCATCAAATAAAAAACAAATTATAATGATCAATTTTTATCCAAATAGATCAAATAGACTACATTCTACATTGTAACAACAAATTATAGGATAGGTCATCTAGTTCGGTTAGATAGGTTAGGTAACCAAAAGTCTAAATTGTTTATTAACTATAAATTATTAAATGTAAGTAACAAGTTTTAATTTTAACAAGGTCAAGTTCTTTTTACTAATTTAACTTAATAGGATATTTTTCAGACTTGCCAATTTCTGCCAAATGTCTTTCTTTTCCATCAGGAATTTTTAAAAAAGGGAGAAACTCAAATCTTCAAAATTATACTTTATTTTGGTCAAAGGAAACTGTATGTGTATTTAGCAAGTTTATCTCTGGATTTAGCTTGTATACGGCTTACGATTATAAATTAATTTTTAACCATGATTTGTTTCAATATATTGCTCATCTTCGATTTCCCCGGACAAAAAATTTGTCCGGGTTTTACCCGGACATATTTTGAAAGCCCCGTCCGGACGATCCCCGGACGCCCCCTAAACTAGGACAAATCCGGGGAAACCCGGACGGATGGCAACCCTACCTAAGACCCACATGATCCGTATGTTTTTTACGAGTATATATGCAAAAAATGGGCTCTTTTAAAATATAACTCTCTAGGCACATTGAGAGGGGAAAAATTTTTTTTCATTCAAAAAAGTTGTATATCTGATAGTACTGTTCAGACCCAATATATTGCGCCAACTTTTCAATCCCACATATACTGCACCGGTCAATACGACCAAGGTTTTCGATCCCAGCACTGTTGCCAGATTGTCGGGATCAGTCGCTACGATTTCAATGTATAAAAGGGATTGAAAGAGTAGGTGTTATGGCAAGAATTTGTATATGTGTTAGTGAGTCGACGGGAAGACTAAATATCCTCACGAATTGAACAATTTTCTTATCTGTGAATTTGAAATTCCTCATTCTCATTAGTTGAATCAATTTTTTATTTTCACTTGCCTCATACCCACTAAACTATAAAATTTGTTGCCTACTGAAAAATGCCACACGTTATTTATGGACGCCCCCTAACTAATTCTCCATCTTGGATTTTCCGACATATTAGTTTTAGAATTACGTCACATTATTTTTCGAGTTACTCTCAAGAAGCCCTTCCATTTAATACCCATATTGTAGAAGTAAATAAATATAACTATTTCGAAATCTTGGATGGTCCGCCATATTGGATTAAGAATAACATCGCATTATTTTTCAAGTTACTTTCATCAAGCCCTTTCATTTGATACCCAAATTGTAGGAGTGGATAAAAAGTAAATATTCCGCCATCTTAGAAGTTCCGCCATATTGAATTTGGAATGTCGTCAAAAAACTAAATGTATACACAAAATTTCAGCTCAATCGGTTGAAGATATCTGCTAAAAAATTGAGTTGCAAGATTCCACCCGAACAAACATACATTGCAAAAATTAAATAAAAGCTTTTTCTACTCCACCCATAGAAAGTGACGAAATTCGTACCTACATGTCACCAACATGTAACTGCCTATTTTAAGCTCTGTGCAACGTAAAACTGCGATTTACTTCACAGTAAACGAAAAGCACGCTCACGGCTCAAGAGCCAATAAGGTGAAATCTGTAAAGTGAATCTCACGACGAATAACCAATAAGATAGAGCCTTAGTAGTTAGGTACCACGGAAACGAATAGCAGCCATAACTTTTTGACGTTTCGGAATTGATTGATTAAAAATATAGCCACTTAATGGAATTCGAAGTTTTATGGGAATGAATACGTTCGTAGAAAAAGTATAGTACACAACTCGTGTGTTAAGGCAATTACGCACTTGTTAGGTATTGTCAGGTATTAACTGTTTTATGTGGCAAACATTCAGAACGTGGTAATTTCTGACAGGGAATTCTTCTACGTCTAAAAAGCTTCTGAAATCGAAAAAATTGTGGAAAATGATCTTCTGCACAGTAGACTTGAGTCCTGCCTTCTCTCATAGATGTAACGCCCTTTATCTCGTGAACCAAGCATTTCCCGATACTGGATCTTCTCGACTCCAAATTACTCATGGAATAATAACCTACTAAGGAAAGAGAAAGAAAAAACATTCCAAAATTGTCTAGTTTTCATAAATCATCTTCATCAATCAGCCCTCTGCATCCACTGCTGGATATAGGCCTCCCCCATCTCTGCCCACTGTCCCCTATTCTGAGCGCTCTGCATCCAGTTTGTGGTTATTCTTTTGATATCGTCCGTCCATCGCGTGGGAGGTCTTCCCCTGTTTCTCTTGTCAGCCCTTGGTTTCCACTCGAGCAGCCTCTTTGTCCATCGTCCATCTGTCATGCGGGCCACATGTCCAGCCCAGTTCCACTTGAGTTTTGCCACCTGGTAGATAACATCCGTGACTCCTGTTCTCGCCCGTAGGTGCTCATTTCTAACGTGGTTACGAAGTGACACCCCGAGCATCGATCTTTCCATCTTGCGTTGTGTTATTCTAAGCTTCTTAGCAGATGTGACTGTCAGAGTTAAAGTTTCGGCGCCGTAGGTCATAAGCGCCCTCTATTAGCAATGTTAAATTAGAGTGCAAATTACGATTCCTCATGCCAAAAAACGTAAAATTGCCAATTTTCAAAGAGAAATTGTGAAAACATAAAAAATTATTGCGATAATAAGAATTTAAATTTGAACTTTGAACACCCCGTATCTCGGCAACTAGCAATATTTGCATAAGGAAGTTTGAGCAGAATCATCATATTTTGAGGTCTAGAATCTACAGTTCAGAGATTGGACATTCTTAATGAATCACCCTGTATATATATATATATTCGTATATGAGAATTCTTTTTTTTTGAAATTATTAGATCTCATCAGTGCAGCTTTTTGTACTCGGAGTGAATTAACTAATTCTAATTGTTCGCCTACACAAATCGCGGTCGGTACTACAATCTGGATAACAACACAGAGCGTCCTCCACCAAGGATATTGGAAACCAACATCGCTTAGATCGAAAATGCAGAATCCCGTCGCAAGAATACATATTTCCTGGCATGAAACGTCTATTCTTCAACTATGGCGTATGTGGTTTCAAAGCACGCTAACTTTGCGTTTTTAAAATCTCTGGACACACTCACGAGAATGCGCTCCATAAATACTGGTTTCGATTTTCACTATATTCAAAATCATGAAAAATATACAAGTTGATCATGGAATTTAATATACTACATAAAGTGAACAAGGAAAATTATTCAATAATTTAAAAATTATGAAAATAAAGTTTGGGTTGTGAATATATATATATATATATATATAAATATATATATATATATATATATATATATATATATATATATATATATATATATATATATATATAAAACAAGCGTTGTGTTATTCTAAGCTTCTTAGCAGATGTGACTGTCAGAGTTAAAGTTTCGGCGCCGTAGGTCATAACCGGCAGAATGCACTGAATAAAAACCTTTCGCTTCAAACAAATTGGGAGACTACTCTTAAACACGTCCCCGAGTTTGCCATATGCAGCCCAAGAGAGCGTAATTCTTCTTTTTAATTCGCATGTTTGATTGTCCCTCGAGATTCTTATTTCATGACCAAGATATGTGTATCTATCCACCAGCTCCACCTCACAGTCACCAATGGTAATATTTCTACTAGGGACCAAATTCGTCATAAATTTTGTTTTTGATACATTAATCTTTAGCCCGACCTGAGCACATACTTCCTGTAGATCTTCCAGCATTTTCTTGATATCCTGTAGGTTGTCAGATAACAAAGCTATATCATCCGCGAAGCGCAGATCCTTTAGGTTTAAGCCATCTATATTCAAACCCTTTCCGCTCCATTCAAGCATTCCGAAGGCGTATTGCAGTACGGCGATAAACAGTTTGGGTGACATAGTATCACCTTGTCGTACTCCTCTACCGATTCTTATGGGGTTGGTGCTTTCGTGCAGTTTTACCATCATGGTAGCGTTTTTATATATGTTATATATTAGTTTAGTGTAACGATAGTCGACACGACATTTTTGTAAGGAGTCTAAAACTGCACTCAACTCAACAGTGTCAAACGCCTTGTGGAAGTCCACAAAGGCAATGACAAGCGGTCTATTGTATTCGATTGATTTTTCGATCACGGTTTTGATGCCTTGAAGATGGTCATTGGTTTCAAATCCTCTGCGGAACCCGGCCTGTTCTATTGGTTGGTAAAAATCCAGTTTGTTTTCCAGTCGTGTAGTAATAATTCTCGTGAAGAGTTTGTAGAGGTGACTGAGTAAGCTTATTGGTCTATAGTTCTCCAGTTCGGCTGTATCTCCTTTCTTGTGTATCAAGATCACGATGGCGTTGTACCATCTTTCTGGTATGGCGCTATTAAAAAGACAGAGATTAAAAAGTCTTGCTATTTTCTTGAGTAAACAGTTACCACCTATCTTAACTGCATCGGCATCTACGCAATCCTCTCCAGGGGCCTAGTTATTTTTTGTTTTCCTCAGTGCCAGCTTTATTTCGTCCAGAGTAATATCAGGCAGTAGTTCTGACCCTTGATTAACGATCCATTTTTTACTTGTCAATATCTCTGGTTCTGTTTATGAGTCTACATTTACTTCATTGTGGCTTTTATATAATAGGCGGTAAAAGTCCTCAACTGTTTTTAGAATGTCTTCCCGGTTTGTTGTAACATGCCCCTGTTTGTCCTTTACCTTCTTCATTTGCCTTTTTCCGCTTTCCAGTTTTCTACGTAAGACCTTCATGCTCTTATTGTTTTCTATTGTTTGTTCGATCTGATTTTGGTTGTGTGTTCTAATGTCACGCCTTATAGCTTTTGATATTTCCTTGTTAATTTGTCTTAGCTCTCCAGCCGTAGTCAGTTCTTCACTTC